>CABFPE010000311.1:789242-801934 GCA_900660155.1 Hofstenia miamia
TGATCTGCTATATTCCCACGAAAACTATCACTTACTCTCTGTGGGAATGCTTTGCGTCTAATTCCGCCTAGAGGTTTCTGCACTATTTTGAACTGAACTACTTTTACGTGACCCAATTCTCTGTTATAATCCCGACTGCTTAATGAGATTATTTCCCTCTCCACTCTCAACCCGAATTAGTATCCTGAGAATGCTATTTGCCCTACAAGCTTCGCTTGACAAGGAAGCTTTATTTCTGTTATGCTAAGAGTTAACGTTTCTACCCCTAAAGATGTAAATTGGTTCTTTCTAACTAAAGTTATTATGCCTTAATTAGGTGTCAATAGTCAGTCCGAAATTTACACGACCCTACAGTGCAATCCAAAATGAATTTAGCACAGATTCTATTAATAAACCCTAGTAATATAAATTGTTTTTAATAGTACTAGAGAACAGGTTTTAAACACTTCTATTGTACTGAAAAATTAATATAATACTATGTATAGCACGATTTGAATAAACAAAACCTATGGCTGCTTGTTAAGAATTTGGGTTTTAAAACAAGTACACCTAAGAGAGTCTTACCAAGAAAAGCGTCTTGTTGATAAGATTGAGGTCTGTAGTTTGACAAATTAAAGGCGACGATTTCAACCGCAGCTGTAGTACCACTCGAGTGGATTCTTCTACTCTTGTGTGTTGATTCTTGTCCGAGGCGGGTTGACCTTAGCCGTCTGTTCTTTCTACTAACGGGGCTACGCCGTTTATCGAGGCTGAACCAAAAACTGTCTGAATTATTGTATGAACTGGCAGAGCTTCGTTCTCCGATGCATCCGACCAAAGCCTTCTTCTTACTGACAGAGCTTCGCCCTCTGAATGATTCGGCCAGAGCCTTCTCATTTCGTAAATTTTCTCTGCCCTATTTATAGTTCCATCCCTGCTGTGGAATAGCTATTAGGAGGCTGCTCCAGCATACCTTTAACCGGATGTGGGAACCACCATACAATTACCCTAGCTCGTAAACGTTTAGCTTTCCATCACCCAGATAACAATTTTGGTTGTTTTTACGTTGTTTATAGTTGTTTCATACTTTTGGTTGTTGCAGCAACCACTAACATCCTAATAACAACTTTAGTAAAAAATAATCAGTGAGCAGATGCTTGCAAATAAAACTCATTTTGTTACTTTTATTAATAGATCCTTTTATAAAAAAACAGATTTGCAAAACCTTTTTTAAAATTTTTAATTTGCAAAAAATTACAATATACCAGATATGTGAATTTTCAAAATAATTTATTCATGAATATTTGGACGCCTTGATATTGACAGTTAAATAGCATAAGTTATAATTGAACTGAAGAGATTTTTCACGACTTAAGAAAGTACTTTTACAAAATTGTGCTTGATTTTAGAGTTTTAAAATTTTGTTAAATTTGGCAGATTTTTATGCTCATTGTTATCATTTATATACAAGACATTCATTTAAATCTTTAACAAATGTTTGTATTGAATATGCTTGACAGTATTCTAAAGATAATGGTCTGTCCTTTGTTGGGTTTGTGTTTGTTTAAAATGCAATGTTTAAACAGCTTATTAATATAAAATTTTATTTTGCATATAAAAGTAATGCTAAAACAATCATNTGTTATCTGGGCATAATATAAAATAACCTGACAAGAGAAAAAGTAAATCCAACTTAAATTTGCTCATCAATAATTACATCACTTCAAGTATATTTATAGCACTTGGTAATAAACANATCGCAGGTCTAACCACCCGAGATAATTAGCGATGTGACGATCACCAAGAAATCGTGCGCGTTTGATCTCCTTGTGATCGTCACATCGCTAATTTTCTTGGGTGGTTAGACGTGCAATTCTTTTAAATGTGATAGATCACTTTTAAACCAATAACTATAATGAATCAAAAATGAATTTTGTTAAGGATTTCTTCGTACTAACACGACGCGTGATGAAATAAACCTCCTTTGCAAATAATTACTTTTCTTGGGCTTTTACCGATGAGCCCATTGCGAATAAGAATTCTATATTGAGAGCTCCGCATTTTATTGATGCTACGCTGTTGGTAAAAATAAAAACACGTTGTGGTTTAGAATTCATTCAACTGTTGCTAATTGAATGTTGGATTTATAGTCTTGGCAAAATATTGTAAATAAATTTTTTATAGATTTTCCCAAAATTGTTTTTTTTAAAATATTGGCAAATATTGATTTGACAATCATTCATTGCGCACCTCTACTTTCGGCTTGCATGCATTCTGGAATATATAGAAATTTACTGTTGACCAAAGATTTCCCAAATTTCTCGACTCTATAATTTTGTTTATTAATGTGAATATCTCCAGAATTATGGATGATGATGAACTTTGTTAATCTAATGTTCAGGTTTAATTTTAAAGTTTAATGGCGCGGAGTTTCATGATAAATTGTTTCGAAATCAAGGCGGATAAACTGTTGCTTGTAAAAACCATTAAAATCGAATTATGGATATTACTTTTAATTGTTTCGGTACCAAAAACGCATCATAACTTCTGGATGTCTATGATTTAAATGTAATAGTATAAGCATGGCCCATTGAATTTGAAAATGTACATGTTGAATAGCCAAAGATATTTTGATTTAGCATTGCAAAATATTTACACAGGTGTACATAAAATAATTCACAAAGAAATTTGTTGTATTAATAAATGTTTTATGAAATTTTATATGAGGTGGCCCCTGGTCCAAAATTTTCCACACTACGCCACTGCCCTCTATTAATACACCCAATTAATAATGTGTGTAGGTAAATACGAGGCCTTAATTTTGATTTGCTCTTTGTTCTTAAATTTTGTAAATTATACTTGCAATTGCTGGCATCAGGTTGATAGACTATTTAATTTCTGTTTAATACTTAAATTATCAGTTCGATGAACCGTTTTACAAAAAAACAGTTCTTTATGTGGAATTTTACTTCCAATAAAATATATTTCACTCAACGTATCCCTGAGATTTAAGCTGAAAATAAAGTCCAATGAAATATAAAGAGTGTAAATTTCATATTCAAAACTTAGTTACAAATTCTTATCTGCATATGTTTGCTTCATTTAAACAAATTTCATTGCTTTTCTGCAATTAAAGTTATCACACCATCTGCGAGAATAAAGTTTTTTTTATCAAATTCATATACATATTGGGATATTACTATGGCTTTGTCCGTATTCACCATGGAAACAACCAACTTGACATCTTCAACTTCATAAATTTTGCGCAACCTGAGTCTAGATAATTCAGCCCTTTGTACTGTTCCAATGTTTCGATCTATTCGATCAAACACATTCACCTGGGTTTTGTTAAAGTGCTTCTCATTAGCATTCTGAAGAAGGACTGTGATATTACCCTGGTTTCCAAAATATTTCACTTTTATTTTCTAAATACATTATTTTTTTAATTAAATAATGAACGTGAACAATATAAAGTACATGTAGAATTATAAAATTTGCAATCCAATTTTTCTGAAACTATTGTTTGTTACGAAATTCTAGGCCATATATATATATATATATATATATATATATATCTATATAAAGAATTATAACATTTCCTATCAAATTATTCGGAATTTATTGAATATATTGTCATTTATCTAGCATTTGCAGGGTGTTTCTAGATTCGAGGTATGTGGAACTGACTATTTGAAGTACTAATGCGATTTGGAATATATCGAGGAAACTTTTATAAAAGATTTCGAATATTATCAAAAAGATTTGTTAATAATAAATCTGACAAAACACTGGGATCATAATTCTAAGCAAGGCATTGAAATGATGTATCAACTTATTTAAAGACATATTTTAGAAAGTAGAAATCGTGTTTTGGCTAAACTCAAAATCTGGACATATAGTCATACTATATTATATTGGCAGATCATATTCATTAGAAAATTCTTAGGCATTCTTAGTAGGAATCATTACGACTAGGATTTCCTTAAATTTTGTATGCGGGTGATATATTTTTTGATAAGAAATTTATATATATATATTTATATATATTACGGAATCTATATAAAATTTATATCACTTTCAATTAAATTCAAATTCAAAAAAGCCTTTAATTTAAATATATATTATATTTATTTTTTTTTATTTTTTTAAAAACATATAATTAAATATTATTATTATTATTATTATTATTATTATTATTATTATTATTATTATTATTATTATTTTTATTAAAAAACAAGATTTTGCAACAACTTACATCTTAACCTGATAAGGAATTAGGAGTTTTCAAGGCTGTTACATAAACTGTTAAAGGCGAAGCTTTACATGCGATGACCAAAAATCCAATTCCAAAGAGCGTAGTTACTGAAGTCATTTTTGTAGAATGTTTGTTGCGATTTGCCACTCGATTTTCCTGCAAAATTTTAAATGTATAACATCAAAAGAACAACTTCTAAATTAACTACGAACAAGATACATATTAAAGTTACACGTTATTTGCATTAGCAATAAAAAAAATCTTTGATAGAAATAACAATAATATAAATTGTATTTTCTAGCTTCCAATATCATCGAGGACCTACTTGTGCGAAATTAATAGAAAATGTACTTCTGTCACTATATATATACAACAATTCGAAGCCATTAGTGGCAGATCAACTGTCCTAACATTGGCATACTTCATGAAGGCCGTGCCTTTGTGTTCCACGTTGGAATAAGATTCATAGTCCATCTCACCAATTTAACCATCTTGTACCTGCTGTCAAAGAGCATTCAATGTCTCTAAGGAACTATATAACAAGAATATGACTTGCATACATAAACCAATTGATTCACAAAATGTTTTGGTTACGCACAAATATCTCATAGCTTATCGACCAATATAATGTCTGGTACGTTATCCCTATATTAAAAACAGATCTTTTCTTTATATACTTGGGGTTTAGTTAATTCAATTATTTTCAGCCATTTTGACCATTTGGTCACTGCCGCTTAATTGAATAAATTTCCTACTTACTTAAAAAAGAAATAAGTGGCATCTACAAAAAAAAACCGAATATAATATCACCAGTCTTTCTATGCTAATTGTAAAGTGTGCTCCCTTGTTCCTGCCGAACAAAATTAAACAATTTCTGGCAAATGATTACGATATCATTCTTTTAAAAATTTCATTTAATATTTTTTAAAATGAATCTATTTTAAATAGATAAAATCCATGCTAAATTTGCAACCTAAGCAAAGGAAAATCTTTTAGTATGTTGGATTTTGAATTCATAGGGTAATTCCCCTTTCCGTTTTACAATTACAAATTTGTATTTGTACAAGAAATAAAGCGTTATTTATTATCATTTATTATTATTATTATTATAAGACCATGAAGGGAAAATGTTATTGTGGATTTGGTAAACAGCATTTAGGCAGACCCAAGAGCAGTTCTTCTCTTTCGACTACTTCCAGCTGCAGGGGAGATGATATCATCTTTAATAAAATGCATTTCGGTAATTATTGTAAATGTTAGAACAACCAGGCAAAGACATTATCATATATACTATCCATATATCTACCTAATTCGATTCAGCCACGGAGCGCTTGCTGTCAGTAAGTTGATGACACTCTACCAAGCAGTTACCCGTGACAACCCTCGAGCCCTAGTTAATTATCTGCACATAGAAAACAAAAGATAAAAAAAGTTAATCCATCTTCAGGTAACATTTTTTGAACTAAAGGTTAGGTTATCAAAAGTATAAAATAAAACTCCACTGGAAGGAAGTACATTTTTTAATGATTCAATATTTACTAGTAAATATTTTTACATAATCAACTGGTATTATATTTTAGTACTCTAACAAATAATCAGATCACATTTCAGCTCCACACATTTTTACATATATTCGTAAAAAAATGAATCCCGCATTGCTAACACACCTAGGCAGCTGCCATAACTACAAAAAGTGTTTTTAAAGTGAGCCATCCCTACATTACTTGTTCTTATATTATGAGTAAACGCCTTTTGCCTTTAGCATTGGCCTTGAGTTTGTAAAAAATGTTAAGATAATATAGAATAGTTTCTTGTTGATCAGGCTACCCACGTAGCCAAATACTGGTGGACCACCAGTGGCAGATACGGTGGGCCACCAGGTGGGGTTTGGCCACCCGTGCACCAGTGGACGACCAGTGGCTAACTGGTGGTCCACTGTTGGCTAATTGGTGGGCCACTGATGGCGAAAATATGATTTAAGCATTAGAGCAATGTCTGAAATGTTGTAAAAGCAAACTTTTATATTGATAGAATTTAACCATTGCAGTTTAAACTAAGACAGTATCCAATTTGAAACCTAAAGTATAAATATTTGATCACCAGGAGTTTTAATTGATTCATTGAACAGTTATAATCCTAGAAATAGAAAAGTATTAATTTTAGGCTCGAAATTGTGCATGGACCTCATTATCAATGACTGATTTTATTATCTTGAATGAGAAAACCTTTCTATTTTCCACAGTCAAATATGCTTTAAATATTTATAAAAAAATTTAAAAATGTTACTAAGTAAATGGCACAAGCTTTTAATGAAAAATAATGCATTAATTTTCTCAATGTTCCGTTCTGCTTTCAATTTCAACTCACTATTTGCAAAGTTTATAAAACTAAATTGTCAAATACGCATATTTTTTGTTGTTAACCACTACACATTTTTCTTTACAAAAGGTGCAATTACTACTATCATCACACACAACACGAACCCAAATGTCAAAAATTAAACGGAAATTTAAATATATTTATTGTTTATAATTTCTTAAAAATTTTCAGAACACTTCCTTCCAGCAGGCTTTAAAATTTTTTTAAGACAAATCATGTTGGAAAAGGAATTATCTTTCTTAGAATGTTTCATTTTCAGAAATCAAAAGATATGTATGATATACAAATGTTCAATGCTCCATAATTTTTTAAGCAATTGCATTTGACTGCCAGTATTTTCTTTCTCATTCTTCTTCAGTTCATTAAAGTAAAATGTGAACATATTAATGCTGCAAAATATATTATGTTTAGAAATAATTGTAATAAGTTGCATGCTTGCATAATTTTGCTTGTGATATTGCAACCAGTCGAGTTTTTTTCTAAATCAAAAACTGTAGTAAATTTTCAGTGCAAAGTTTAAATAATAATTGGTTTTGTACCAATAGAATATTGCATTTAGCCCCAATATAATATTTAGGAGAAGAAGGTAATGTCACACTCCATTGAAAAAAAATTGGAAAGAATTATTTCAAAAGGGGAGAGACGAATAAGTTTACAAATTCAAATGAATATTTTGGAAATGGTTTCATTTGAATTTAAAAACAGTCGAAAATATAAAAATTTAAAATTTTTTATAAAAAACGAAGAAAAATTAGAATTAGTCGAATTGCTAGCTATCTAATTCTGAAGTACACCTCTGACTTCTTTTAAAATCTAAGAATTAGTAAAAAGAGACACTATGATATTCCACATGAGTTCTTGCAAAACACTTATGAAACAATTATCATCTATCTATAGCATAACCATGTAAGTTAATGTCTGCAGGTATGCCCACAACTTGGATTTAGTTAATTGTCAAGACTCTTAGAGGAATACTCCAATACATGTGGAAACTCTAAATGTATCTTGAAAAAATTAGAAAACGTAAACGAGTAACTTTGTAAGAGTTATGAAATCAAGAGAAGGAAGTAAAGGTGATTTCTTTTACAATTATGTTGAATTAAGTAATAGTGAACTTTTTTTTTATTTAGGTAGCATTAAGTCCGTTTATCCTTGTACATTCTCTGTACTTACAGTCTGTAAATATTATTTAGAAAATATATACAAATAGTGTACATAATATATACAAACATATTTACAAAACTGATATCTACAGATATGTAGAAATAAAATAAACAAAGCTAAAACAATAATTAAAATATACAAAAAATAATTATCAGTTAAAAATACGAAACAAAAATGACATTCTAGTAATTTCGCCATATATTCAATTTGTTTGAATATCGTAATTTGAATTGGTTGGCAAGCAGGTTTTGTTTTAATAAATTTTTAAATATTTTTAAGTTAGGTGCGTTACGTTTATTAGAGTCTAGTTTGTTCCATAGGCTACTGGTGTTGGTTGTAAACAAATCTTTCCAATATTTATTTTTAAGTGGATAGTTATTAATGCATTTATTTGCTCTTTTGTTATAGTTGAGATATTTGGCACCATTACGATTTCCTTTCACACACTTGTACATTTTAATCAGACTGGAATGTATCGTGATGAACATGGGTGAAAGTATTGATTCTTTGTTTACGTAGTTACCAACTTACCCAAAATATTTTAAGTTTCAATTCAAATTAATATCAATTTAAAATACAATTAAAAAATTATTTAAGCCTATCTTTTCCAGAGTACTTTAAGATCTGTGATGATTTCCCAAAAGAATGTTTAAATTCTCATAACTTGCAAATAGCAATGATACACAGCAATCTAAAAACAGCACAGTATAGAGTTAAGCACTAGAAAATTTTTTTTTTTTAAATTCCAATTTTCGTGTAATGTTTTTTGCAATTGTTCAAATAATTTGCAACATGAAAGCCGTATTGTACCGTTAAATTGTTATTATTATTTGTTACTTCTCACGACTTCATGCTGATAACCCTCTCAGCTCGGGGAACTCACCAGTTCCAAGGGAGTCTGAGAGCTTTCCTCACGACTCTTCTTTAAACGAAACAAATTTAGCTAGACATCGTTGGATAATTTAGCTTAGAAAAAACAAATGAAACCAAAAAGTTTTATTGCGAGTGCGTAACAATTTTTTCTATATAACAATAACATTCAATATTTAACAGGTACCGGTGGCAGAAATCAACCAATGGAAACTTACAAAATTTGAAATTAAGCAAAATTAAGTAAGAACTTTCAGTCAAATTTTATGTTTGATAATTGAGAGCAATTTCAATGATAGAGAGAATTAACTTAGCAGTAACACCTACTAACACAGATATATTAGGTATCTGTGATGAATTTCCCAAAGAAAGTTTAAATTCTCATAACTTGCAAATAGCAATATTGCCAAGTCAAGTCCATGAAGAAATCAAAGCCAACTTTTGTAGTGTTAATTCTTATTATCTAGCCCAATTGTCAACCCATTGTTTGTAGTTCTCAACTCACATGGAATATGGTACATGCGAAAGGCAAAATGACTTTTTGGCATAGAATCATCAAAGTATAGCTCAGTTCAAAAAGTGGCGCCTTTTGAAAACAAAGGATTTTAACTAAAGTTACTAGATGGCACTAGTAAAATTAATAGTTGAAAATATTGCCAAATAGTAACAATCGAAGAATTTCTACCATACGTAACCTGCTTATATAGCGATTCATGGATCTTAGAACAAGATGGAGCAACTCCTCATACTCAAAATCGACAAAATAATTTTTTACCAATTATATTATTCAAGTTATGCATTGGCCATTGAATTCGCCAGATCTAGTCCCCATGGAGAACGTGTGACAAATTCTGAAAGGTTTTGTCGAGAAAAAAATCCCACAAATCTGAAAGAAATAAAGAGTTACATCCTTGAATCGCAACACCTAATAACTCAAGAAGCTATAGTCCGTTTAATGGATATTCAGTTTCAAGAGGTTTATCTGTGTGTCACACTTGTGGCAAACTTGTCAAATAACTTTGTCACTAGGTTACATGAAGAGACAATTATATTTTCAAATATATCTTATAAGCTTCTTTTGTCTTTAGTTTAAAAATGATAATAACACAATAAATGCAAAATTCAAATTTCAGTATGACGTTTAATTGAACAAATGATAGCCGCTCACTGTACACGCCTTTAAAAGAGTGAGCGGCTATCATATAAATAGACATTTACTGCTGACTATAATTTTGTTTATTTCTGTGAACATCTCCAGAATTATGGGTAAAATTTCATTGTGATTTACAAGAAGAGATGATGAATTTTGTCAATCTAATGTTCAGATGTAATTTTCCAGTTACATGGCGCGGAGCTTCATGATAAAATGTTTTAAAATCAACAACATAAATAAAATTATGGGTATTACTATTAACTATTTTGGCACCAAAAACGCCTCATAACTTCTGGATGTCCATGATTTAAATGTAATAGTACAAACATGGCCCACTGAAATTGAAAATGTACATGTTGAATAGCCAAAGATATTTGATTTAGCATTGCAAAATATACACAGGTGTACATAAAATGATGTTAAATTCACAAGAAATTTATGTTGTATTAATAAATGTTTTATGAAATTTTATATCAGGTGGCCCCTAGGCAAAAATTTTCCACGCTACGCCACTGCCCACAATTAATGCACCCAATCAATAATGTGTATAAGTAAATACGAGACCTTAATTTTAATTTGTTCTTTGTTCTGAAATTTTTTAAATTATACTTGCAATTGCTGGCATCAGGTTGATAGACTGTTTAGTTTTTGTTGAATACTTAAATTTTCAGTTTTACAAAAAAACAGTTATTATATGGAATTTTACTTCCAATAAAATATATTTCACTCAGCGTATCCCTGAGATTTAAGCTGAAAATATAAAGAGTGTAAATTTCATATTCAAAACTTAGTTACAAATTCTTATCTGCATATGTTTGCTTCATTTAAACAAATTTCATTGCTTTTCTGCAATTAAAGTTATCACACCATCTGCGAGAGTAAAGTCATTTTTATCAAATTCATATATTTCCTTGGACCATCCTGTGCTTGAATACGGCATCTCAACAATCAACTCGACACTTTCAATTTTCCAATTTTTGGTAGATTCATTTCCAGACAATTTAGCTTTTTGTATTGTTCCAATGTTTAGTTGAAGTAGTCGAGAAAATACATTCACCTGGTTCTCGTCAAAGTAAGCGTTTTGAAGAAGAAGTGTGATATTACCCTGGTTTCCGAAATATTTCACTTGAAATGTCTAAATACATTATTTCTTAATTAAATAAAGATCGTGAAAATTATGAATTATATATGTATATATGTATATATATGTATATATATATATAAAGAATTATAGAAATTCCAATCCAATTTTTCGAAATTTATTGAATATATTGTCATTTATCTAGGATTTTCAGGGAGTTTCTATATTCCAGATATGTGGAACTGACTTTTCGAAGCAATAATGAGACTTGGAATATATCGAGGCATTAAAATGATACTTCAACATTGTATAAAGTAGAAATTGTGGTTTTGGTTAAAGTCAATAAGACCTGAGATAGACGAAAATCTGCACGCAGTTGTATTGGCTTCCAGATTGGCAGATCATATGCATTGGAAAGTTTTTAGCAATTCCTTGTAGGAATCATTAAGACTAGTTAGCAATCCTTGCAGGATTGCTGAAGATTCCTTATGAATACTAGCAGGAAAATCATCGCTGACTTTGCAAGAACTTGAAATAAGTTTTAGAATCCTAAACAATCCTGACAGGAATTATTTCATGTAAGAAAACCATCATTTTTACAGGTTACTTAATAGGAACCATTAAATGGTTTGCAAGAAGGAAATCAAAGAATTACAGAACTAACTAAAGTATTTAATTAAGATTTGTTATGCATTTACTAACGAAAGGAAGTCAAATATAATTGCCAGAAATTCTATTACTAAAGTAGAACACTGCAAAGTGAATTATATATATTCTATAAATATTTTAGGTATTGTCTAATTGTGAATTGACATTTTTTGTATGTTGAATATGCCTCACAATAGTATATATTGATCAGGCTTTTGCGTTCGTGATTGTAAATGAATTAGAAAACATTTTTAAAAAACTTGATACCAACAAATCAACCGCTTCTTATAATCTCCCATTTTTTATTATTAAACGTTTTTTTCCTATTTTTGGAGAACAATTATTAGTCGCATTTAATAAATGTATTATTGATTGTGAATTTCCAGACTTACTAAAAAAATCGGACATAACTCCTATATATAAAAAAGGTGACAACCTAAACGCAAAAAATTATAGACCAATTTGTATTACACATCCTTTTAGCAAACACTTTGAAAAACTGTTGTATATTCAAATAAACGCATTCCTAAAATCTGAAAACATCCTATCGAAAAAGCAATTTGGTTTTCGTGCTGGGCATAGCACCCAGGACGCAATTTTATCGATCACGCAACAAATTAAGTCTAATATATCTCATAATAAGTGCAGTTGTGTAGCATTACTAGATTTAAGTAAGGCATTCAATTTAATGACTTTCGATATCTTGCAAGACAAGCTTATAAATTATAATTTTGGTGTTAACTCAATTAATTTAATTATGAACTTCTTAAAAAATAGACAGCAGCGTGTAATATTAAACAGTAAAAAACCAAGTTATGTTACAACCGACCGTGGGGTGCCCCAAGGTACTGTACTTGGCCCTATTTTATTTGCAATTTTTGTAAATGATATAATAAAACATGTTAAACACAGCGACATCTACCAATATGCCGACGACACATGCCTAATAAGTACTGCAAAAAATGCTTTTGATGCTACAAAAAACCTCCAAACAGATATAGAAAAATTAAACAATTATTTTACTATTAATCAACTGAAACTAAATATTGAAAAAACTCAATTTATAATTTTTTCACCGAAGGCACAAAGAAATCTAATTAATGATATAGAACTAAAGATAAATAATGAGTCAATAAAGCAAAGTGAATCAGTCAGTTATTTAG
>CABFPE010000311.1:825331-836571 GCA_900660155.1 Hofstenia miamia
AAATCTTTGCAGAATTGCTTTTTAGGGGAATAACTGATGTTAATGAGTGCTGATAGTTTAAATTTCTTGGTTTTTTTAATTTCAATCCATAATGTTTCAAAATTTTGGTCGCTAATTTCTAGGTCCTTTCGTCTAATTGGGCACATAAAACTAGGTATAATGAGCATTAAGCCGCCACCTTTGGATGTTCTGTTTTTACAGAAGCTTTTAAATTTTGATTTATTGAAGTTAAACAAATCATCCCAAGCATTGTTGGTTACCCATGTTTCAGTGAATGCAAAAATAGTGTTACAACCAAGCATTGAATACAATTCTTTTAGTTCACATTGATGAGCTGGTATGCTTCGTGTGTTCAGATAAGCGATTTTAATATTGTTCTTAAATGCATTTGAAATAGATTTCACCTCACTTCTGTCAAGAACAATAGGGCCTGGATTTGGTTGTATATCTCCAGCGAGCATTAATTTTAGTTTTATAATGAGTGGGTTAATATTTTTTAATAAGTAGCGAGAAATCGTTTTAAAAACAACATTACATACATAAACGCAATGTCTAGCATACACAATAGGTTCATATTTGTTTGGTGTAATACACTCAATGCGAAAATTCTTAAAGCATATACACAATAGTAAAATTGGCTTATTTAAATATAATTTGTTCAAACAACTTCCTAACCTACATCTATAGTTTACTACATGTATGGTCATTTTAACGGTCATTTATGGGTCATTAATTTGGATCTAAAATAGTATTAATATAATTCCTAAGGTTTGGTCATCCAAAAGTTTGCTGACAATAAATTATCTAATACATGTAGAAGTGAAATGCTAGTTGGCTAATTGAGAGAAAACCCCTATACCTAATCTATGTGCACTTTTGTGATCTCGCACAGAGACCCTAGAATTGTTCCCTGTGATGTATCCAGACCACTAGTAAACACTGCTTGATTAGCTCAACATTGTATTAAATAAGCAAACCGTTAAATTGAAACAAAATAAGAATTCCGAATAAAATTCTTTATCAAACTCTTACAATGGCTTTCAATCTATTTATAGTATTTCCAAAAAGAAGTACCTCTTGATTCAAAATTAAACTTCTGCCAATATGTTGGCTGAAAATGATGAAAGTTTCATTTAGTCAAAAAGTATTTTTATCGACAGACACAAATATCTCTTTTTTGACACATGTTGTTTCTTAGTTGCATATTACAAATAAATCTGAAATAACACTAATTGATTTGATTACAATATTTTTTAATCATCTTCTCTTTGATCTTAATCTCTTTCTCAATGTTTGCAGCTTATTTAAGATTTTGTTTGGATGATGCTACAATAATTTGGGAATCATCCTAACTTTGCTTACTAATATTCAACAAAAACATCAATAGTCTATGATTGGGGTGGGGTTACTGAAGACTAAATAAGTGGTTGAGACCAAGATTCGGGTCTGGACCATATCCCTAGAAGTGTACCTGACTGGTTTGATCTTGGCGACCCCTGGCACTCAGAGCACTGATCTGTGTTGAGTCTGATCAGCAGAGTGAAGCTGAAGGCCGAACGTCAGTTGAGAGGGTTACACCTCTCCCGCTGTGGCCAACCAAGGCTACTAACGGTGTCAACTATAAAGAACGCCTGCTGGCTACTACATAGATCCATCCAAAATAATTTCAGAGCAGTATTTACTAAAATGCATAGCATTCTAGCTAATGAGGCCATTCAACTCCTTAATAGATGGCAAGATGTTGGATCATAGCTGCCTTTGACACAACAAAGCTGCCTCTACAGGAAAGCACAGCAAAGGCTGGCTAGGGCCTATCTAATATGCCAGAGACAGAGAGTCACCCCTCTGCATGAATGCCCATGAGACGCACCTGAAACTAGTACCAGTAGCAGCCTTGCTGACATTGTCTCCACTGTGCTGCTCGCTGTATACCCGAAAACTGAGAGACAGCCTTCTCCACCATCACCGCCCCCACATACATAAAGTACACATGGTGGCATCTTCTTTACTTTGAGTTTAATGTCTAATATGGGTTCGGGAGTCCACACACTGACGAGCCTCCTGAGTGTTAGCATTTCCCAGGAACCACAACAAGGAGGTACTCTCTTGGATGATTTAGGCATAGCCAATACAGTTCCCAAGGTTAACATGGTTACACCAAAAGAAATCAGGTTAAAACTTTTGGCTTAGGATGATTGCTGTTTGTTGTAGTAATACCATGCTTGAAGAACCATAATGATATAATTTCATGAAAACTTTATGAATATTAATTTAGTTTGTACCCAAAAACATCTATTTTGTGAAGTACTTTTTAGTTTTTGTTTGCTATGATTTGTTGCATTTTTTAGTTGCTATGTGAATTTAATATATATGCAAATGTTTTCAAAAGCGTTTTACTTGCTCCTTGTCATATCAATGATAAACTACGTCAAGATATGTGACACATATGTCCAGTCTTCTTTAACCAATATCTGCAATGCCGAAACTTTGACTTATACTTCTCCATTCAAATGTTCCTCCAGCATTTGTCACTCCCCTACACCACGTCGATATTCATATTTTTCCCAATCGTCAAAACTGAAATCAAAATCAAAGTCAAGAGTATTAAGTCAAACACTGCTACACGTTTCATTGATAGCAGTTTTCTGAAGAAAGTTTACTCTCATAATCTTCTTTCAAATCAGACTACAATTCACTCTTATGGAGGACACAACATATCTGAAAGCTCACATCAACTCCATCATAATCAAAGCTGGTATTATAGATGCCCTCAACTCCAATGACACTCAGTCTTTCAAATCAAAGGTAAGAAGGCTAATCACTAAATTCGTCGTAAATTCACACCCTGCTACATTTACCTTCTTTAAATCACTTCAGTCTCTCACAATTCTAATCTTCAAAGAAACTTCATCATTCAAAAATTCAACCAAGTCATTCACTCTCTATCTATGAACAATTTCTCTGTGATTCCTGGTTTTAAAAACTTTTAACTTGCTCCTCGTCATATCAATGATAAACTTCTTGCTTGAGATGGAATACACCTTTTTCGTCAAGGTCTAGCACACATGATTCACAACCTTTAACCATTCTTCAGACCCCATCAAATATCCATCTCATCACGTAGTGTCCTTCTTCCTATTCCTACAATATCATTGAAAATGAAGCAGGTATTTTTAATTTTTTATATTTTAACCTATCTTTGTTTAAAAAATGTATCTATATACTATATACACTCACACATTGCAACGTCTAACTTACAACACACTTCCACTAAACACTATTACATAGCGGCTCTAAAATTTAAAAAGTATATCATCTACCAGCTTTTGAGTTTTAGCTGTAAAATTTATGTGAAAATAAGCAGCAATCTTTTGAAAATCCTCTTTCAACATACTATGCATATTCAGCTAAATTCTGTAATTTTCTTCTTAATGATCTCAATAAATATTTTTACTTCATAAAATTACTGCTCTCAGGAGAAAGCTTAACCCAGGACCAATTCTAGAAGAATCGAAATTAGAAAATATACTAAGAAAATATGAGAATAACTAAAAATTTGTTTATATCAATGCTAGAAGTCTCAATTTAGACAGAAATGATTTTCTAAACAAATATCATAAGGAACTGAATAACCCAAATAAAAATTATCACTTTGACTATCTAAATTCTAAGTCAAATAAAATTTCCGAAATAAATTGACCATACTTACACATTTATATTGTATGTATTTTATTACTATTTTACAAATACATGTAGTTATAGTTTGTAGCTTTTTACTGTTATTTACAGCAATAAATTTGTTTTGCCACTTATGGCTATTTAGATTAGAAAACAAAATTTTGCAACAACTTACATCTTCAAATGATACGTAGTGAGTTTTCAGGGCTGTTTCATAAAACCTTAAGTATGGTGAAGCTTCGCTTGCTATTACAAAAAATCCAATTCGGAAGAGTGTAGCTACTGAAATCATTTTTTTAGAATATTTGTTGCAATTTGCCACTCGAATTTCCTGCAAAATTTTAAATGTATAACAATTGCTAAATTAACTATGCACAAGATAAATATTAAAGTTATACGTATATGCATTAGCAATAAAAAACAAAGATAAACATACAAGAATATATTTTGTGAGAACATCAACGACATACTTGAGAGGAATTAAATGCGAAAATTTAATGGGAGATCAACTGTCCTAACAATACAATACAATAACACTGTTGACCATACTTCATGAAGGCACTGCATTTGTGTTCGAATTTGTAATAAGATTTATAGTATATCACACCCATTTAGCCATCTATCTTGTACCTGCTATCAGAGCCTTCAATGTCTGTTTTAAGTGAATAAACTACCTACTTACATAAAAAAGAAATAAGTGGCATCTACAAAAAACATTATAATTTCTCCAGTCTTTCTATACTAATTTTAACCTGTGCTAAGTCTTACTTGTTCCTGACAAACAAAGTCCTTGTTAAACAATTTCTGGTCAGTTGCCATTATATATTCCTTTACAAAAACTAAGTGCAATATTTTTTGAAATATATCAGTTTCTCAGTGGAATGAACATCAAGTCATGTTCGAAAATTTTAAGTAGTTCAAATCAATGCTAAATTTGTAAACTAAGCAAAAAAAAGTTTCTAGTATGATGTACTTTGAATTCGTAGGGCACTAAAACAATGAAGGGAAAAAGTTTGTAGATTTTGTAAATCAGAAAAGGTCCAATTAGCCCTACGCCTCATCTGGGTCATTCGTCTAATTTGGTCTAAATAGATATAATATTGCACCCGCTCAAAATTTAATGTAACTTTTAATACTCTAATTAGGAAACACAGCACCATGGCTCTGGCCGACCTTAAAGCAGTACTTCTCCTTTGATTACTTCCAGCTACAGGGGAGATGACATCATTTTTAACACTGAATGGAAAAATAATAGAAAATAAAATTATCTATTTGACAATCCATATACCTACACAATTTAATTCAGCCACAGACCACTTACTATGATTTAGGTTGTGACACTCCACCAAGCGGTTACTCCTGAACACCCTCAAACCCTAATTAATTATATGCATATAGAAAACAAAGATAACAAAACTTAATCCATGATCAGGGAAAATTTTGTGAGCTAAAGGTGAGGTTATCAAAAGTATAAAATAAAACTGCTCTGGAACCCTAGTAACATGAGCTTGTCTTTTGGACGTGCTTTAGTCAACATTTATAGCTGTCCAAAAGACGTCAATATCTGCCTTCATAATGGACTCAAAAATGACACTATTTGCGAATAAATAAGGTATTATTCATGATTTTCCAAAAACCTTTCAAATGAAGTAAGGTAACTTAATCTGATAACGTTTACAACCTATGTTTTTGATTATTGAACTTCTTAATATTTAAACAAAATCAAACATCTTGTAGTTCCACTTAAACATTATGCCACTAATATCATTTATAAAGAAGGATTTAATAGCTTTACTTTTGACACATTAAATTTCTCTCTTGGAAACTTTGAAATTTTTTTATTCCTTGCTATTTTTCATAAAAATATTAACGTTTCTAAACAAAGTTTAATCATTTTTTTATAATGTCACATAATATTAAATAGAAAATTTATGATTGAATGAATTATTCCATTTTTTAAGATGCATTTATTTTAAAAATAAATATTTTACACAGGTTGGAATGATTTATGCAAATATATATTTTGACTTCAACAATGCCTTAAAATGTAAATATTAATAAAAAGTGAATAGACGCATACTAGTGAAATTAAAGAAAAAGCAAATATATAACAAATTTTGCACCTTTACAAATTTCTATTATAAGAGACTACTTTATAAATGATAATAATGATGGTGTTTGTGAGCAAAACGAGTAGGAAGTGTGATTTTGAGTAAATTTCAAAAGCATGGTTAAAAAATAACATTCTGTGAAAGATATCACAATTAAATAATTTCATGCAAAATGTTGGTGGCAAATCATGAATAACATTTTATTTACTAGCAAATTACGTCGTTTTGTGTTCATTATAAGGACAGATATTCACGTCTTTTGGACAGCTATAAATGTTAACACAACAACGTCCAAAAGACAAGTTTGTGTTACTAGGGAAGGAAGTAAATTCTTTAATGATTCAATATTTACTAGTTATGAACTGGCATTATCATTTCAACTCCGCACTATTTTACTATATTCGTAAAAACATTGAATACAGCACTGCAAATACACCTAGGCAGATGCCATAACTAAAAATGTGTTTTTATAGTGAGCCGTTCCTACATTATTTGTTTCTATATTATGAGTAAACAACTTTTGCTTTTACCATTGGCCTTGAGTTTGTAAAAAATGCTAAGAGAACATAGAATAGTTTCCTGTTGATCAGGCAGTATACAATATAAAACCCAAATTATAAATAATTGATCACCAGCAGTTTTAATTGATTCATTGAACAGTTACAATCATATAAATAGTAAAGTATTAATTTTTAGGTTCGACATTGTGCATGGACGTCATTATCAATGACTGATTATTGAGTTCCAATTACGAATACTACCAGTCATTACACCAATCACCTGTGAAAAGCTGGGTGCGAATAGTCATCATCACGTACCCACAGGGGCGTACGCAGGGTGACATCGTCGTCATTCTAGTTTTAAAATTTTTTAATTTTTTATGAAAATTTTTTTAATTCATCCAGTGAAAATCAAATTTGAAAACCTTACGGGGGGCATTCCACCATGTCCCCCCCTGCATACGCCACTGCGTACCCGTGGAAGTGGGTAGGCCTTTAATTCATTATTATGAGTACTTTAAATGGAATTTCTAAAAATATTAAGATAAAGGAAGTCTTAAGAACATAACTTGAATCGTATTAAATAATATTAAGATAAAGGAAGTCTTAAGAACATAACTTGAATCGTATTAAATATTTAATGGACAAAATTTAAAATAACTTAAAAGCAGCAAATAAAACCGTGTTCTCAATTATGGGTAGAAAAAATTGGGATACTGTTGAGTGTGAGTGACGAATGTTACGTTTTTATGTAAGTTACTTGAAACTTTTGCAGATCACTGAGATTATTGATTTGAATGACTTACTTCTCACCGGAAAAATTCCTCGGAATTCTCTGCTGGAACATTATTTCTGTGAATCTGTCGTCCTGCCATACGGGGAATTGTGATATCAACTTTGTTGACATATATCACTCTTAAAAATGTGCTATAGAAGATCTGATTATCATTCCGGAATTGTTGTAAAACCTCTATGCAGTCTTTCACAGATTTCATAGCCTTATGAATGTCTTTAGATGTTGACTGTAGCTTCACTGAAAGTTGCCTTGTCACTCCAAGAACTAAGTTAAGAACTTTCAGGGACACTAAAAAACTGCCATCAATCAAGCATAGAAATGTTGTAGCTCTTCAACCACATTCATGAGGCCAGTTGGAAATCTCTTTGAAACATGTGATAATTGCCAGATAAAGCTGCTTAAAACAAATACTGCCTATTGCTTTTCCACCCATCAAAAAAGAAATTAAGAAAATTGACTCACTAAGCTCACCAATACCTAAAGATCTTTTCATTTTAGACTGTGACGTTAGCACAGTAGCAATTGGTGCAACACTGAGTCGGATCCAAAATGGCTTGGAAAAACCAATCCAATGTCTCAGCAGAAAGCTCCAAAAAAGCAAGTTAAACTACGGCACTACAAAATTAGAAATGCTGGCCCTAATTGAATCATTCAAAAAATTCCGCCACTTCTTAATCAGTGAGAAAAGTTTCACAGTGCATACAGATAACAGTAGCCTATGCTGGAGACTGCTTAAACATAATCACTAGATGGATAGAATATTTACATGACTACAACTTCACAATCAAGCACAGAAAGGGAAAACTTCACAAAAACGCTGACATATGGACCACATTACCACAATATCAAAAATTACCCAACATAGACATAGACAGAAATGGACATCCCATAAAACCAGTATTATCTATATACATAAAAGAAGAAATAACAGCAGAAGAAATAGCCAAGGCTCAAGCCAATAACAAAAATCTTATGCCAAATCATACAATGACTCTACAATCCCATGTTCATCATGGACGCAATGGCAACAAGATACTATCATAAAAATACATGGAAACTAACTGAGTCAAACATCTTGTACACCACATCCACAACCTGTAATCTAATAGCACTACCTAAATACTATAAATGGCAAGTCATCAAAAAAGTCCATGAACAGGGACACAAAGGTGTCTACCAAACTGAACTCACCATTTATAAAAACTTTGTAACACCCTTCTTATGTCCAGCAATCAAAGAAATTATAAATAAATGTCAATCTTGGATTCTACTAAGCACTTCAAACTTCCCCAGACAACAAGCATCCTTAGAAAAAATAAACTCACCACACACCAACTCCATTGCTAATGCAGATATCAAACTCTCCAAAGATGATGAGGGCTATTCATATGTACTAGTCATGGTAGATCACTTCACAAAATACTGTAAAATGATACCACTATGAAACATCAAATCATCCACAGTAGCAGAGGCCATCATAAAAAATTATAAAAAATTGGGTGTGTTTTATTTGGTCCCATGACACAACTAATAACAGACCAAGGAAAGCAGTTTGAAAGCTCTCTCTTCCAATAATTGGCCAATAAACTGGAAGTTCTTCAAACTCACACCCCCATAAATCACCCTTAAGCTAAAAGAGCCATCAAATGAGTCAACCAAACCCTCCTAAAACTCATGTGAACAGTAACATCACACATAGGAGGAAAACAATGGAGAGAAATACTATCCATGATCAAATATTTCTACAATACATCTACTCACTCAACCACAAAAATCAGCCATGAGGCTCCAACACCTGTCTCCATGCCATTTCACGGCTACAGCAGAGAAATCAACAAAAATTATGTTAAACAACTCATGGAGAACATAGCAAAGTCACATGAAACAACATGCACCCAATTTGAAAAGAGCACAATAAGACAACAGCATCAATTCAATAGAAAAATCTATGGCGAACCCAACAACATCAGGATATACACACCCAGAGTTATCACCAATGAGAAACAGGTTCACAAACTATCTTTCAACTGGGATGGACCTTGTACCATAATGAAAATACTCACTCACAACAACTACAAAATAGACAACAAGAAAATTACTCACTTTCAAAACATAAAAAGAATGTCCTGCAACATTGAACATGCAAGAATATCAAACATCAACAAATTTGAACTAATCAATGCCAACAACAATTAATTCTATCTCACACCTGGATGTAAAAACTATCAGAAGAATTATTTGATGATGAGTATAAAACAAAACTTTCTTCCCCTATAAGTTTCTGCACACAACCCAAGCATAACACTAAATCTAATATCTTTAATAACAAATAGTTATTAAGCATTGCTTCATTGCCTTGAGATCACCTTGATGAAGAAACACAGAGCAGTCACAATGAGCCCTTGCAGAGATCATCACTCAAAAACCTCTAAACAGCAATTGATTCCACCTGAATCTCCTTGCAGGACGTCCTCAGGGTCCTTCAGTGGTCATGATCTCATCTCAGAACTCTCTAGCTGTAGGATGTCCTCAGCTACTGATGATGAGCAACAACCAAATACTTCTACTTCAACAGCCTACAAAAAGGTTGGAGAACCCTCCACCTTGATTCCAGTTAAAAGGCATATCCTCAGTCAGATACTCTCTCTAATGTCATTAACAATTAGCAGCCAACAAGATTCCAATTTCACAGAACAACAGAAAAAACTCCCATTAATCAAAGGCAAAACTATCCACCCCTACTTCATTGCATCACACAGCTGCCACTATGTTACACACCACAACATATCCAAGAAAACATGGAATGCAGTATCAAAAATACTAACAATCAGAGAAAACAAAGTAACCAGCAAAGCCCTTCCTACAGTCATCAACAAAGACAAACGTCCTTGAGTCATCACTATAATCTTCTATGCCAACTCATTTCTACCAAAAATCAGCAGAGAATTCCTGAGAAGCACAGTGCACATAACATTCAATGATAATATTCATCTCAAAATTATCTTAAAATTACTAAAAAACAGAAGGCAATGTAAAAGTCTGGAATGCCTCAACATCAACTGGTCAACACTCAACCTCGTACTAAAAAATCATGAGAAGGAAGATCTGAAACTGGTCCAATGAATAAATGTTATCCTCATAGAAGCTCACACATACTCAATTAACTTCTTCTACATAAAAGATATACTTCTACCAGACAACATTCTCAATCTTGAAAGCTACCTAGAGTCATTTTTCATTATTTGAAGAAGAATGCTAGCAAGAATAGCAGTAAAAAAACACCATCAGTCACAAATCTCATATTTATTGACATACTCATTCATTGCTCAATGCCCCAATACCACATCATAACAGAGCAATGCCTTGCAATCAATGCCATGCTACTAGCACAAACTTTAGAAATCACTAAAATAGAAACATGTTTTGCCTTCAAACAAAAGCAAGCAACAACTAATGAAATAAATGAATGATGGTCAACCCTAAAAGCCAAACACGTAACCAAAGAAACATGGCCTTCCATTTGCATTGAATCACCATCACAACACTACAACAAAAAATTAGAAAAACTCCTCTCCAAAATCATACAAGCTGCCAACTTCAATGTCAAAAAGGATTTCCACAACCAACTATTCACAGACAAACAGATTCCTGAAATCCAAACTGAATTGGCCCTATGGATCTTATCTGTCTACCTGACAACCACAACCTCAAAATACCAATCCCCAAAACTAAACATTTCACCATAGCAAGACAACAATGCTACAAAATTGCAATAGTCCCTTTGCAAAAGTAAAAAATTGGCTTCTACAACCCACTCAGGCACTTACTTCACCACTAAAAAATTTCCAACATCATCAACAAAGAAAACGACTTCAGGAGAACTTCACCCAACATCCTTCAGAACATCCTCACAATTCATGAAAAAGATAAAGGATTTCTGCACCCCCACACTTGCAAATACATGTGGGGAGCCACAGCACAAACACACTTCATAAAAACTAACAACATTCATGGTCCCATTACCACGGAGATCTTACAACAACAAATACCACACAGCACACAGTTTTATCTACAACTCTGGCACAACCATAACATCAAAGAAAATAACGAGTCACTCATCCAATACTTACAATCATCTTATCAGGAAATAACATA
>CABFPE010000311.1:889749-900932 GCA_900660155.1 Hofstenia miamia
CTGTGCTGCCATTATCAGTGATTCTGTTTCTCTCTTCAGTCCTGCCTTCTTTAACCACTTGTTGCTCTCTTCTCTGTCACACATTTCTGTGTTCCTCCAGTATTCTCCATGCATTGCCTTATGTCTATACCTTGTTTGTCTCTCTGATTCCATCCTACTCTGGTATACCTTCTTTCCTTCACTCTCAGTTCTGATCTTCCTTAACACCTTAGTGACCTCTAGTAGGGATCGTCTAGGTTGCTCTTCTACATATTCCTTTAACCCTAGTGCTTCTGCTTCTACAGTTTCCTCCACATTTAGCAGCCCTTTCCCTCCCTTATGCCTTGGCATGTACAGCATATCTACATCTCCATTTAGGTTGAATGCTCTCTCTGCTGCTAGTATCTTCCTTGTCTCCTTCTATAACTCTCCACTACTACCTGGACTATTAACAACTGATCTTTGCATCCTCTCGTCTTTGTCCTACATCCCTTCTGCTCCTCTGGTATCAACCTGTTCTGTTCTAAGTAACATGCCAGCCTACTTGAAATCACAGAAGTTAGCAATTTCCAAGTTTATGGCAGACATGTTATTCGCCCGAAGTGGCTTGCTTCACTACCTTTCTCAGGGTATTTCTGTATCAGAAATGTCCTTCCCACTATCATTCACTCTGGGCACCCACTCACCACACACTCCTCCAATGCTACTGCTAGTCTCTCGTGAACACTTGTGAACTTCTTCAGCCAACACCCATGTACCTCATCTCTGCCTGGCGCCTTCCAGTTCTTCATCTTTTTAGAGCCTTCTTCAGCATTGCAGTTGTGATTGCTTTTTCTTCTGGTCCCGCACTTCCCCATTTATTCTCCCAGAACCTTACTGTGTCATCGCCTGCTTTAGCTGAAGCCTTTCCTTCTGCATCTAGTTCTTTGTAGAATCTTCCTTGTAGGGTCTCAGACTTCTTATTGTCTCTTGCCTGCTTTGCCCTTGCCCTATATTTTCTCATTTTCTCAGATTCTGCAACTAGTCTCTGCTTAAGCTCTTCTCTTGCAGTTTCTATAGTCTTCCCTTACCTACCCTGCACTTGTCCTGTACTGTCTTACTTGTCCTGATCTTTCCTATTTGCTGCCTAATCCTTGCCACTTTATTCTCAATTCTCCTCTCCCATGCTGGTCTCCCTTATCTTCATGTCGTCTTTTCTTCTTCATGTCTATGCCTACATTCTTCAGCACCTCCCATGCGCCTGCATACACAAACCTGTTTATCTCTGTTACACTCTTGATACACTTTCTGACCTGACCTGCAAGCCTCTGCTCTGTAACTTCTATTCGTGTTTCTTCTTTTTTCTATTCTTCCAACATTCTCTTCCTATAACCCCTCTCATCTGGTCTGCTTCTTCTGTAACACTCCAATGCTATCCTGTTCTGCTCATCTGTCCACTTGTGCCGTTGTCCATTGGTCTTTGTGGATCCTATACTGCCACTTCTCGAGTCCACACTTCCGATTGTGGAGTCCGCCTGTTGACCGGAGATTCTTCGCACCCTCTGACCATTTAAGGCCTGCCGGGGGCTGAGGGCCTTTTCTTTTCGTTTCACTTTCCTTGAAAGCAAGGTAGGGGGTCGGTCCCGAACCCGGGTCCTCGCGGTCCCAGTGTAGCCTTCTACTCCTTGGCCACTAGGGACCTCTATTATTATTATTATTATTATTATTATTATTATTATTATTATTATTATTATTATTAATTGGAATTATAAACGAATTAAGCACCTGGACTCAATTTATATAAATTTTAAGCCCTTTAAGTAAGGTGCATATTTATATTTTTGTATATTTATATTTGTTTGTGTGTTAGTTTGTAGTTCTTGTACTAAGTTACACAATAAATTTGCTTTAACTCTTATTATTATTATTATTATTATTATTATTATTATTATTATTATTATTATTATATTATTTTTATTAAATTGGTATTTCAATTTTTACTGATTTTCTTGGATTTCACAAACGAATTAAGCACCTGGACTCAATTTATATAAATTTTAAGCCCTTTAAGTAAGGTGCATATTTATATTTTTGTATATTTATATTTGTTTGTGTGTTAGTTTGTAGTTCTTGTACTAAGTTACACAATAAATTTGCTTTAACTCTTATTATTATTATTATTATTATTATTATTATTATTATTATTATTATTATTATTATTATTATTGGACTGTAGTGTATATCTGGTCATTTGCCGGGAATTTCCAAATACATTCTACACAGTTTCATAATATAATATATATGTACATATATCAGCATTTATTGTGTGACAATAAGATAGAAATAATAAATTGAGCACTAAGTTTGCAATCATCAACTCAGCCAAGAAAAAGTGGTCCTTGGAAAGACATTGAAGATTAATATAAAATCACTTAGAAGTTAGTTTTGTTCCATTCCTTCGCCTGTTGAATTAATTCTTGGTACCTGAGATACGGCTGCCTAGTGCTTTACTACATGTAATCATCATGCTAATCAAGGATATTACTCTATCACTTAGAATTCAGAAAATCATCATTAAATGACTGCACGATATGTTTATTTTAAGGAAGCAGATTGTGGCAGCATTATTTCCATTCAGTTAAAGATTGTCTTAAAAGTACTAGTAGACCATATCTCTTTATCACTATAAAAAAGCGAGCATCATTGATAGTACTGGATTTCCAAAGAAATTCTCAATCATACCTTTCCATAAGTATTGTAAATGCAAAATTTGACTCTTGACAGTCATTTTTTAGTAACAAACACTTTCTGTATTATAGAACATCTTCAAAAGTTTTTTTTTCACAAATCGCAAATTTTTGATGGACGATCTCCCTCATGTATCTATTTATGAAATTGTTATTTGGAGAGTGTATTCTTATTAAGTACTTGTGCTATTTTTACCAAAAAATAAATTTAATGTTTCTTGATAGAAAGTAATAATATTTTTATTTATTCAACCAAGAATATTCAGAGAAAAAATTTATCAAAGGGCTTACTAAACTGCAGTTGGCCACATTTCTATAAAATTTAATCGTTAAATAGTACAAAAATCGGTCACTTAATTAAAAATAAAAAACAATATCAAATACAATTTATAAAGTGGAAAAATGGATTTCAAAAGAAACTAAAAATTAATTAAAAAAAGAGCATAATCTATATGGAAAAATTGCAAAAATAGATGTCCTGAAAATTGTAATGAGTAGTAGAAATTAAGAATTAGAGTATCAAATATATTTAAAGCGTAAAAATATTTATATTAATTAAGTAAATTTAGCTACACCTCTTACAGCTCAAGTTAAAAAAATAACAATTAAAATTAACATTTAATTTAAAACATAACTCATTCAATTTAAAGTAAATATCAAACAATGACTTTATTACAAAAAATAGAAATAAAAAACAAAATAAACTATAAACTGCATCCAATATAATGTGTACTTTATTTCCATTTAGTAAGTCATCTCTAACCGCAGATCTTGATTATTACCTCTGTACATGGTGAAAAAACTATTTATAAGAATAGAGTTATCGCATATTTAAAAAAGTCTTCAAAAATATCCTTCACTTCTTCAGCATATACTTCATAAGTGCCATACCCTTTTTTTGTCTTATTGCTTTGCAATTTGGGCGGATAAGTCTACCAAACAAGAGAAATTCATTTTCCTAACTTTTTCAAAATCTCTTATGTTTTTATTCAATTTTTAGGTCCTAATGAAGATATTTAAAATCTGAAATCACCTCAAGATTGCGTGATATCATTTGACTTTGCACATGGCAGGCTTGGGCGGAACTTACATAGATTGGTTAAGGTAATAACCTGGCATCAAATTTTTTTCATTGCACCACTTCAATTTTTTATAATAATTCTTATTTTAAAAGAATAGTTTATAAAACATTATATGTATAAATAGCATAAATCGTTATCTCTTAGTTTATACACACATAATATGGAACACAACTCCAAATATTGTAAAGCGGGGCAGAACGTTTACAATTTAAAACTTAAGTCATTTTATGGACCCATGAATAATGCGTTTTATATTTATGGAATTTTTGGCTTTAAACATCATTAATCAAGTAAAAACACAGCACTGACAAAGTTTGTACACTAAATTAAAGGGATTTAGGCAACCTCCATGGGACAGAACGGAAAGTAAAAGAGCAGAGTGGGTAAATTTTGCATTTTTCAAAATCAAACAAAAAAAGCATGTATGTGTAATAAAAAAAATAATAACAGAAGCATGTTGTCATTGTGCGCATTCTCAAACCTGGCAGCTGCACCCATTGACTTCACGAAACTCACTGAAGGAAGTCAGTTTTGAAAAGGTTTGCACGTCACTACAAATTAGACACTTAACACAGGGTTTCAAACTTCCTCCAGGTTTTTTGTACGCTTAGTCTGCTTTTTTGCTCCATCACAACTTTTTGGTGGCAAGTTGTCAATACGCGGTCATGATTTCCGCTTCTGTACTTTTTTAAGAAGAAGGATTTAAGTGAAAAATAGGTTTTGATCCCTGTCCATTTGTAAGTTGCGAATGTTTTGGAGAAGAGTTGATCTATCTCAAGGCAACCCAATCTTTGTTGCCATTGGTTAATCCATTTACTTCAGTTCAACATGAGATTAATTAACAAATTTCAATATTTTTCTCAGAAGTTGGGTCCTTGAAATGAAAAAGTCCGCAAGGTTTGAATGCAGAAACAGCAAATTTCGTTAATGCTTCATTTTGTTCAAGGTGAGTCTGCACAAAGCGAACGAGATTTTTCAGCCGCTGGCAACATTCTCACAGAAAAACAAAACAGACTGGATCCTGAACATGTCAAATAGAACTTTTAAACTCAGCGGCCAGTATTAAATTTTTGTTAACATTGTTTTTTTAATTCCTATGGGCTTAAAATTCGTGCATTGAGCCTGGCCGGGCTTAAAAATACATGGGCCGGGCCGATTCAGGCCAATTAAATTACGGCCGGTTTCAACACTGCCATGCATTGCAAAACACCATTGAAAACTCATTTCTGATAAGAACAAATTTCTCACAATTTTGTAAATAAAATTGAAGTATTTCTGATAACGTTTTTTTGTTGAAGTGAATATGAAGAGCCTGCAAACTGTGAAACGTTGTTGTCATTACAGTATTCAATTGCTTCCACACTTAAATGCGCGAGTGCCCATCCACAAATAAAGCTGTGCGACTGTTGATGCGACATGCACATTTTTTTTAAAAATGTTCCAAAAAATGTTAAAAAAAGGCCAAGTCAACATACCCAGACTTGCTCAACTCTGTGCTACCAATTTTCTAGACGGATTTGGAACTGAGGATAAGCCGGTTGGACTTTCTTTTGTAAGTTCTCGCTATTTTCTTAAAGCAATGCAAAATGTAGCCGTTGTGCCCCACTAAAAAGCATCAATTTTCATGATTTATAAACTAACACTCCTAAAACCAAGGATTTACATACCTTCACTGGAGTAGATTTGTACTTGTGTTGAATAGGCGCTGCAAACGCGGTGGCAATGAAAAGAAAACATGTAAAAGATTGGCCTGAAAAGATGAAACTTTACTCTATGTGTTAAGTTTTCATCATTTTTAAATGAAAAAAGTAAACCAGAATATATCCAAAAAATTTCAAGTCAATTTGCAACTGGTCGATAACTCCTGTAGAGAGAAGGAAATTTTTTCATCAGTAGTAACTGTTAATGATATATTCCAAGTAGTGCTACATAGATATTTGTTTGCAAAGTCAACAATTTGTATGGATTTATGTGACATTTATTAAAACCTCAACTCAAATCAATAAATGTAAAAAATCATTTACAGTTTTGTGTGTGTTGAATTTTGTTATGGGCTTAATTGCTTAAATTTTTGGCATTCTAGTTGCAAAAATTGCAAAAATGTATGTACATAGCGTTGTGTATTGATTAAACAAAAGGTCCTTTGAAGTATATATTTAAAGTAGTTTTGGATCACATATTTAGGATCCAGGAAATTCGTCTGGCAAGTCGAAGATAATTATTCTACAACAATGTCGTTACTCACTATGCTGTCAGGATTTGGATTTTTTGTCATTGCATGGAAAGCCTCCAATTGTGATAGGTCTTATACAGCTATGTATTATACAGACATCAAAACTCAAGACGTACCAAATGCAGGAACAGACGATGTAAGTTTTAATTAAATATTGTTTTCTACACCAAATGTAAAAAACATCTCAAATGAAACAAGAGTGTAAATTATAAATAAAATTGAACTAACTCCGTATTTTCAAAGAAAAATACCTTATCTTTTTTATAACACTGTTTAAATTACATGGCTTGTACCGTATCGCAGTAGTTTTGAAAGAATATTCAAGTAAAACATCGTTTTTCTCAAAGTCTCTATTTTTGAGAAACTTTCATTTATTTGCAAAAGAAGTTTTCCATTATATATACTGGAACTTTTTTATGCAATATAAATTTCTTTATTACCCTATTTTTAAAGAAGGGAAGAAGGAAAGTTTCTGCTTGTCAAGAATACTGAATCTTAATAAAATCATTAGGGGAACACTTGAAGCATTATTTTCAAATTTTATAAAACTATGAAATCTATAAGTACAATAAGAAATGCAATATATTGTATAATGTTCATAAATTTTTATTAATTATATTTCTTGCAATTTTTCTAATTCTACATGCTTGACAGCATATTCTTAAAACAAATGTATGAATCTTTGATTCAAATTGAACGACAAATATCCTTAGCTTTCCAGGTATAATTTGTATACATTTTCGTTCGACCTATTCACCAAATATTTAAAATAAATGCATTTTGTTAACTCAGTACACTTTGAAAACATTTCTCCATCTGCATGAAATGCTTGTTGTACAATGAAAGAATTTCCCGAAACATCTTGGACTTCAATAAAACGTAAACTATGGACCTTAATTTAAAAAAGATCAGCAGTTAAAATATTTTTACAAAAGAGTTATTGAAACAACTATAACAGATGCAAGTATCGTCTGCATTTTCAATTATGTTGCAATGTGAAGGCTAGTTAGTGTATTCAGAGTTTGAAGGAATACAAAAATAGTCCGTGAAGGTGTAAAAATTAAACCTCTTCAGTTATGACTAAAATGAAGTGAAAATGGTAAGATCTTTACTTCCATTGTGTCATTTATGATGCAAATTTGATTCAGAGAAGTATCAACAGCTTTTTGACAAAGACCGAGCTAGTTAAGAAGTTTCTAGAATATCGTTTATTATTATTACAAACTCTTAACAGTTTTGCTATAGTCTTGTAAGATTATACTGCTTGAGGCCCTACAATTCTCTCTTAAAGCAGTTTTTTATGCTACAACTGATTTAAATATGCATTAATAGTTTTGCTAAAAATCATTTAATTATCCATTAAATATAATGCTTTAATTTGCAGCTCTTCCTCTCAGAGAAAGAATCAGATTCGATATGAATTATTAAAAGTTTTATATTTCAGTCAAGTTTTCTTGCAATCAGAAAGTAAGTGCTTAGAATATATCATTGTTTTTTTCAAATATGAATAAACTATTTTAAGTGCATCAACAATGTCCTGAGGTTAGAGATGGAACATATACAGGGAAGGAAATGGATGATATTGGAAGAAATCTTCAGGCCTAATTTTTTTCCTAGTTATGATGTGATCACAATTTTCGCACGATATCCATTCTAGGCCAATACTTTGCACGTTTGGTAAGTTTTTTCAAGAAATTCAAGATTTTTTAAATCACTATTATTCCTGCTCTATCAATAAATATTGTGAAACGTGTAAGAAATTTATGTGATGTACAATTCATTTTCTAAATATCTACGTTTTTTCATGATCATATCTTGATCCAACGGATATGGATCCGAGCTAGGGTTAAGCTGGCGATTGATCTTTAACATTGATCTAGCACACCGACAATTTAAAAAAGTTTTTTTGTGGCATTGCTCATATAGATTGTCCTTATTTGGAGAAAGTTACCAGGCCTAAATGTGCGGTTCATATCAACTTTTATCTTGANAGTCTGTTACGTTTAAAACTTCTGCCACTTTCGCAACTAGTCCAAAAGCGCGAACATATATTCTTAAACAAACAACTTAATAATGAATTTAACATTGATGTATTCAACTTCATCTCTTTATGTGCTACAACTCGTGATAAGCCTAGATCTTCGAAGAATATGTTATTCTTATCAAGAAATACGAGAAAAAAAACCTAAAAATAACTTTTAATCAAATGATTCTGATTGACAACTTTTTTCATATAAAATCTGAAAAAAATCTCTTTGGGAAGCCAAAAGGGTTAAAAGACAATTAAACGAGTTTTTTTGTAACATGCAAATTGTTTACAATGAAATTAGCAGATGTTTTTCTTAGCTTGTATGCCTATGCCCCACCTGTCGTCTATATAATACTATATTTTCACTCTACTAACGTTATATGTTTTTATTTTTGTACTTTTTTATTTTCTTTAGAAAAATAAAGTCCATCTACTACTACTACAAATGAGCATCGATAACAAAACTCACAGCAATCACAAGACATTGAATGACCAATCAGAAATCAAATATATTACAAGGATTAATTCGCAATAAATTAGCACCGAAATGCTCTAAAAATTATGATAATAGTTGCATCATATTAACGTGATATTTACATAATTGAATTAAATGAACCTTTTATTTAGAATGTAACAATACAATATTTGGGAGAAGAAGGTAATGTCACACTCCACTTTGAAAATATTGGACAGAATTATTTCAAAAGGGGACAGCTGAATGAGTTTATGAATAAAACGCGTTACATTGGAAAAGTAAAAAAGGCAAAATTGTATATACCCGGATCTAGCACGCCATGGAGAGTTGAATATGTTCGCCTCGAAGTATCGCTATTTAAAGTTTTTATTTTCAACTTTTTTAAATATAAATTTGATGAAAAAAATTTTACTCTCATAGATGGTTGGATTAATTTGGATGTAGAAGCTTATGAAGTGAGAACACCTGCTAACTACACTGACTAAGCCTTGAAAATGAACTACAAAAAGATTTGTAATGCCAAAAATACATTTTATTATTACTTATGTTTGCAATTGGAACAATCTGCTCGAGAACAGTTCATATTATTTTGTACTGAATAATGGAATCTCTTTATATCTATACTGTTACTGTATGCATGGATTTCTATAACACTACCAGCATGCGAACTGTGCTTTAGTAAGTGACCAAAGCAGGCTGAACTTACACTAAATCACAGTGACCTTCATCAAACTGAAAACATGTTTACCTAATTTTCTCACTTACATTCAGCCTGCTTTGGTCACTAATGAATGTCCAGTTCACATTCTGGTTCTGTTATAGAACTCCATGCTGTATGTAAATATAAGCAATGCTCTACGCAAAATTGTATTGTCCATTATAGCAATTGATTACCATACACGTTAGTTTTTTTAAATTTAATGTTGCGTTTTTGACATTAGCATTTTTAGTGCTAGCTTTGATCGCACTAGTCAGGAGAAATATTTAGTTGCATCAATAACTTTGTTTTTGTACCAAGCGACAACGATGTTAGATTTGCCACATTGCGGTCACAGGAACCTTGCAGGTCATCGCAATATATGCTAATACACGTTTAGAGAAATTATCAAATATCAGGTAAACTTCCTAAATTTTGTTACCATCTTTTATTGTTAGCACAAATAGTGAAAGGCATGCACCAACATGTTATTAGGATAATTGTCCCTGACTATAAATGATGGTATTATATTATGATCATGGTACCTATAAAATGTCAAAAAACTGCGAAATATAATAGGGAAAAACTATATTTTTCAACAACATTTGTGTAAGGCACACTACATATGTTACATGGAATACCCCGAGTGATTTTCTATATTGGATTTATTTAAACTATTTTTAATTTGAATTAGATTACTTTGAAGTTAAAATGGGATAGATAATAACATAAAATCAATAAATGCAGAAAGGAATTCAAAAACATATTATCAATATAATTTCAAATATTTTTACAATATAAACAATTAAAATAAAGTAACTTTGAAATAAATTATTATTTGTGCATAAAGTATCCCCAATTAATTGCAGTAAGTTTACATGTATATGTTTGTTTTTATGGAATATTATTCAATAAAATTTTGAGCATTGTATTTTGAATCACATGATGAATTTGAAAAAATGCATAAAAAGTCTTCATTGTTAGGTAATTGGGTCATTATTGAGCTGGGGGACAAAAAGCAACAATGGACATAAATGGAAGCAATAATGGGGTATCAATGTTTGATGAGTCCTTGTTGCTTGGGAGCTTACAGGCAATTATACATTTTATATATATATATATATATATATATATATATNCTTCCAAACTTGGTCTGCCTGATTTGGGTTTGTCCATCACTGACCCAGTTTCTTTGAAGCGAGTCACTAATCTTGTTATAGTGCTGACACTGCAAGGATCATCATGCAATTTGTGTCGAGTCTTATAACATCGCAAAGTGGCAGTTGATGATTGTCCATTTGCAAAGTATAGCTCAACTAACTCAATGCGCATTTGCAAATCCATGATGAAATAACTGCCACAGAAAAAAATAAACTGCACAGCATGTAATTCGAAGATATATAGTAGAATGTGTACGAATTTGATTGGCTGATAAGTTTTATTGGCTCAAATTATGTAAATATTAAATTGTGCGTGACTTTTGGGTAACACGGACTACATGCGTATGCTAGTAAAAGAATCTAGAGGACTCTAAGAAAGACTTTGTCTTGTAAACATCAATAACTGAACTATTATGACAAATTGAATCAGTTATACTTCCTTTGAGGTTATCAAAATCTACAATATTAGAGAAAATATCATTAAAGATACTGAAATGCATTTGTTTCTTTAGAAAACGAATGCACCAATTCCAAATGTATAAATTTAGCCCAGGACCAAGATTTTGTAGATCATTAGTTATTGCATGGTTACCCACTGTATCAAAAGCACTTAATATGTCTAAGGTAATCAACATTGTTTTTACTTTCCAAATACCATTAAGAAATCAAATTCTTTTACTTAAAATCAAATAGATAAAAACTAATAATAATAAAAATAGATTTGACATTATGCATTTTCCAATTTTGTAGAAGTTTCTTTAACAAATCTAACTTATATATATATATATATATATATATATAT
>CABFPE010000311.1:916319-942016 GCA_900660155.1 Hofstenia miamia
TATATATATATATATATATATATATATATATCAAGGCCTTGCAATGATATTGCAATACAAAAATATGAAAAATAAAATATTGCAATACAAATGTGGCAATATTTTCATTTATCATAAATTATCTATTTTAATAGGGGAAAATCACTCTTTTCCCTAATTTGTTATTTGCGAACAATGTTAGACAATAGTTTAAATTTTTTAGAAATTTTTAATCCTGCTTTAGCTGTTGTCAGCTAATCAAAATCATTGTACATGGGTCTGAATATGGAGACCTAAGTCTAGGAGTATTCGATTACAGTCTAGGCTAGGGCTCACTTCATGTTTGCAATTGATTACTATAATTTAGAGCATTGCGTTCTGCTCCCATAAGTAGTGCAGTCTGAAGCTTTTATGCCAGAAAAATATTTTAATGTCAAAATGTTATTTATTTCTTAAAAGGGAACATAACAAGCTTGCTTACAGAACGCATCCATTAATGTTGCAATATTATTGCAATATCATTTTGATGAAATTCTCTGTCAATAAATATATTGCAATATATTGTAACAACAATGTATTATTGAAAGGCCTTTATATATATATATATATATATATAAACCTAAATTGTTGGTTTTTAGTACATACAATTTTCCTAAATTATCTATTGATAACTTCATTTGCCGCTTTCTGCACCTTTATTATACTGCAGCCACATCCAGAAAGCACAGCCTGAAGATTGACATTGATTCACCCTTTATTTACAGGTGATATTTTCCAGTTTTGAAAGATTTATTTAAAAAGCAAGTGGTCCTATATTATTAGTCTAATCGAAAAATGTAATTCTGTAAACAGCCTTCAAGTATTCTATGTTCATTGATTTCACCGTAATTCTAGGAAATTTCTTTTTCATTACCATTTCGTAGTAAATTACTTTAAAATCAAATCTACTGCAATTTTATTCAGTTTGCCCTAACTGCCCTACAAATTCCTTTCATTTATAACTAGAAAAACCTATTATTTAAAACTTCTTTATTAAAAAAGGTGTCATATTCTTTTCTATAGCCCAAGAATTAATATTAAATTTTAGCTCAGAAATATCAAGCCCATTTTTGCCCATGACATTTCAGCCCAACCCATCACATACCCAGCCTATTTACATCTCTACCGCAATGGGATTCTTGTACTGGGTTAAATATTGTTTCTTAAGTATTTTTAAAGCATTAAATATTTATGATAATATATTAACGATTGCTCATAGGAAGTTGTTTGGCTATTAAAACTGCATTTTATTGTCAACTGACGAGCATTCAAAGGTTTTAAGCATTGATCAAGACTGGGACTGCGTAATAACTTCTGGTAATATCGGACATCGTTCGAGATCCCCGTTTAAGATTTGTCTCCAAAGATTCAACAAAAAAAACTGGTTGTGCATAACAAATCGATCGAAACTTCGTGTTATCTACGAATTCAATTTGTTTTAAGTTTAGTTATATGCAATTCTCTTTGTAATGTTTTCTTTCATTCCTTGTATCGTTAGTTCTACACATCTCGCAAAGATTTTACAAATGAGTTCATTTGATATGTTAGTTTGCCCAATGAGTTATTGTTAGATGGCGACTTTCATAATTTTCGTAATGCAATTGATTCATGCTTTTTGAATAGTTTCTTGTAGTTATTATGTTAATAAAAACATTAAGACGTTTCAGCAGCGATTTTTTGACAGGTCATATCTAATGCAAAGGCGTTTTTTAAGAAAAAGTCAGGGAGCTATAAAAGGAAAAAGTTCAAAGAATCTGATTTCAAATTTAAAGCGAAATGATGTTTCATTAAAGGAAAATGGAACTGATGCTCAAAGTTTACTAATTGAAAAATTGCGATCTGAAAATAAAAAAATTCGTGCAGAAAATTGCGAACTTGCTAAGCAAAACAAACCCTTCATGCAACAGAGGAAAACCAATACTACCTCAAAATCTAAGGTTGGCGTCGACGGATTCCTTTTTCATATCAATTTTTAAATGAATGCTATCAAAATTAACCGTTTTAAACATACTAAGTGAAAAAATGTAATTCTGTGCGCAAAATCTGGTGGCAGTATCACCTGTTCTGATGCAAATATTAAGTAAATGCTGTTAGATAAACACCACATCTCGTGCTAGAATTCATTTTTTTGCAACTGTGAATAAAAAAACGAATGCAAAACACTGTCAATTTTGACTAACCTTGAGGCGCCAACTTCAGAGTACTATAAAGCCTATGATGGAGTCTCAAATTTTGAAGGTTGTTGACAGATTCAACATTAGTGATGCGGCGTACCATGAACTGTCAATGATTCATAAGCAATCACGTATCATAAAATCATTAAGAACACAGCTAAATGAATCAAGTGCAGTGACGCGTATTAACGAAAAATCATTTTGTTTGTATTTAGTAAACGAGATTAAGCTGATGTTACAAAAAATGGTGTCTTGTAAATGAAGAGTGTGATGTTACGAAAATTATAGTTAAATTTTGTGGAGATGGTGCCAAACTAACGAGACATCATTCATCCAGCTGAACATTTGTGTAATTTTCCTTAATACTGATTAATCTTCTAACTATAATGATTATCATACAATAGCTATTTGCAAAGTAACGGAAAGTTATCTAACTTTAAAAAAAAATTTCAAATTACATTTGATGAAGAAGTTTAAAATTGATTTATGTATTACAAGTAAGTTTGTGCGAGTATTCGAGTGAGGCTCAATACATTACATTATTTTAATACTCCATATGTTCGAGACCTTTGAGTCGAGCATAGGAATTACTTCATAACTAATCTCACCAACTAAACGTCCAAAAAAGCTTAGTTAATTAATGGGAACTGAAAGGGCAAGTGTGCCTGAACCGTCCTAGAGAGTAACCTCCTCGTGGTGGTTCCTGGAGAAGCTAACCTCCCATTATGAAAGGCGAAAGCCAATCATAAGGGTGGTGCTGAGCTAACACTTGATGGGCGCGTCGCTTTGTGGAGTCCTGAACCAAGAGTGGACGTTAAACAACAGGGTAACGAAGGTGCTGTCATGTGTGCTAAGCACATGTGGGGGCGGTGATGATGATGTGAGACTGTCTGGTAGTTTCGTGGAACAGCCATCAACGTCTAAGCATTAAATTGCTGCCAGTGCCCAGAGTCATAGAGTGCGTCTATGAGGGCAGTTATATAGAGAATTCCTCTATCTCTGGCCTCTAGATAGGCCAAGGCCAGCATTTGCTGTGCCGTACCTATGATGGAGCTTTGCTTCATCATAGGTTTTAGTTATGATCCGACATCTTTAATTCAATCTTGGGGATGGAGATGATTAATCGCTTAGTGCTTTGCACTCAAGAGTATTATCTCCAAATCATTATTTTGGATCTTTATAACAGGCAGACAGTAAATGCTCACGAGTCACCCAGTTAGTAGCCTTGGTTGGCGAAAGCTGTAGAGGTGCAACCCTCTCATGAAGCTCAGCCTTCGGCTTCACTCTCTGCTGATCAGACTCAACACAGATCAGCACTCTGCGTGCCAGGGGTCGCCAGAGGTCAAGCATGATTAAGCCGGCCTTAGCGGGCACACTTCCAGGGGAGGAGTCACGGACTTGATCTGTTGACAAATTTCAGTCTGTTGAACTGGTAGAGTAACCCCGACCACAGTTAATTAATAAATTTGTGGAGTCACTTCTAAGTTTCAATTAAATAGCTTATATTCGTTTCGTCATTGTTAATGTAAATTGACTCATTCTCTTATACCATTAATAGTAAACTTAATTTATGCAATTATTCTTGTTTATCTGATACCATCTGCCCATAAAATTAAATATGAGTGACATTATTATATTTATTTCTCGTACTCGAACTCAAATTTAGGATTGCGACGCGAATCATGCATGAAAATCCCTCGCACATGCTTAATTACAGGTTACTTAAAGTTTCTTTTGATGATGTTTGGACTGAAATCTGCACCCTCAAATTACAGTTGCATTTCATGCAAGATTAATAAAAAAGACCGGTTTGATTTATAGTTGTTAAATTATGTGCAAAAAAATAAAATTAGATAAAAATTACATTCATTCTAGTCATAGGGAAAATCTTCAAGTAATGCCAAATGCACACAACGCTTTCTCCCCAAATGCCTTTGTAATATATAGAGAACATTTCTCTAAGTTCTTATGGAGTCCTGTGTAGCTCATTTTAATGTCTTTTTTCTACATATTTTTGTTTTCATTAATTGTGTATGTGCTGAATGCCTAAAAATTGATTTATAGTACGGAATCGATACATTAAATTGTTTAAATTTATCATTTTATAACTGCTTATTACAAGTTGTGCTCTAGTTTAGATTTACAAGTCACAGCTCGAGAAACCATGAAGACATCATAGCTATAGTTTATTCTATCATAATAAATTTAGTATTGGTGTAATGTAGATCCATAAATAAGTACTGCAATTCTAGAAGAGGTTGCAAATGATTATTAACTCATACAACTATACTTTAGAAACAGAAAATGTTTCGTATTAAAAATAGTGATAATTTTTCACATTTATTTAGGTAGCTGTAGTAATCCAAAAATGGTTTTATCATGATTCCATTATAAGATGCTTACACATTCTACATCTACACTGAATAAAGAAACATATGCGTTTCAATGCATATTTTGTTTTATTATATTTATTTAAACCTTTTTGGCAATAAATGTTAATTACATTTGAATTTGTAAAATTTTCATTAAAACCTCATTTTCAAGAGAAATTATAAAAGACTAAAGTGTCTTTAATTCAGAAATAATCATTTAAATGCCCGATTCCCATCCAAATGAAAACAAATTTTATCAGCATTCAGCAGTAGCACAGAAGGCAGCATTGGTGGGAACAGCTAGAGACCCGAGGAAAGCTCTCAGACTCCCTGGGTGAGTTCCCCAAGCTGAGAGGGATACCAGCATGAAGCTGTGAGATGCAAGAATAATAATAAACATAATTGCAAAAACATGAGGGCCTTCACTTTTAGTGCACATCAGAAGTTTTAAATATCTTTTCCAGATGTAAGAATACACATTGTTTATAGTTAATACATCATTTAATGAGAATGAGGCATCATCTGTATGTAGAATACCACTTATAGTAATTTCGTTCAGCTAAGCAAAAATGAATTTAAATGTTTGTTGTCATGTTGTTAGCAGCTGAACTAAGCAAATTCGTCTGTTTTGGAATAAAAATTTATACTGGATATAAATGCGTATGTTACTTTGGAATCACCCTGTATTTGAGGGAAATGTCACCATGTTGATTGAATAATGCTTTGTAAGCAATCAATTGCCACTTTGTTTATCCACTAAATAGCATATTAATAGTAGTATGTTATAATTATTTACTGAAATTAATAAAAATTTTGTAAAAATTTCTTCTATATTATGATTGGGGCATGGTTTAAGTTTGGGTTATGACTAAGGTGTGGGTCGGCTTAGTTTAGGTTTAGGGTTATGGCTTGGGTTAGCTTAGAGATCGGTGTTGGTTGTTAGGTTTATGACTATAATTATTATAATGAAATACTAGCATATTTTTCCAAATATTTGAGGGGCCAGATAGCGGAAAATATACCCAATAGTTCACAGTTTTATGTGTTGAATTAATTTTGTTATTGCTTAATTGTTAACATTTTTGGCATTTTAATTGAATTCCCAAAAATGTATGTACAAAGTGGTGTGTATTAATTAAACAAAAGTTCTTTTGAAGTTTATATTTAAAGTAGTTTGTGATCACATTCACCATTTTGCAGGAAATTCGTCTGTCCAAATTTTTCTACAAAGATGACGTTACTCACTATGGTCTCAGGACTTGGGTTTTTTGTTATCACGTTGGAAGCCTCCAACTTTGATATGTCTTATCCAGCTACGTATTTTACAAACATCACAACTCAAAACGTACCAAATGCAGGAACAGATGATGTAAGTATTCAATCAGAAATTTTAAACGACTATATAAATGCAAATTTCAAGCCGGATAATGAGATTTTTAAAAAAATTTACTACAACATAGGGCCGTGTTCACAAATAAATTGTATTTTTGATAAGTTTTTTGCATTTTTAAAGTTAAAATAATTTGTAATATGTGGACACAAATATTCAAATTTTTCTGAGTTGTTAAATGATGAAATCAAAATGCATAGATGTAAACTAGATTTACAAAATCACCTACATTAGTCTTTTTACATGTCCAAGCTAGTTAGAATTAGGTCTCGAACATTTCTTCTGCCAATCATTTCGAGATGAATGCAATCAGAATTCAGGCTGTTTACAAGTTTCTATGCACATATAACATTAGATTTTAAATCCTGATATTGTATAGAATCACGTCTCTGTCAAACTTCTATTGAATTGAAGTGCTACTACCATTCTTGATAAGTGATATGTAATTATTTTTTTAATTCCATGAAATGATATGACCAAATATGCAGGTAAGACAATCATAGTTGTGATATATTTATCATGTTGAAAAGTAAAAACAAAATGCATATTATGGAATATAAAAGAGTAATCAGTAAATATCAAATATATATATATATATATATATATAAGTCTAATACCTTTTCAAAAAATTCTTCTTCTTGGAAATTTGGATTAATTTTTGCATATAGAAGATGAAAATTTTACTTTTTGCAGTACATTCTAAATAAAGTTCAAGCACTAATTTATTTTATGTATTCTTAACTTTTAAGATATAAGACTGGCAATAATTTTTTTGTCATTTTTCTTTCAAATTAACAAAAGAGTATTTAAAAACTGGTAACATTTACCAAATTTCATGTTATCATATCTAGCTTCAGCTTCTCTAAATAATTTTTGCATTTGGTAATTGAAAAATCAACAATTTCAAATATTTCCTTGTAATGAACAATCATATGATTTTATGATGTTAACATTAATTATTTCTCTGTTTTATTGCAGGGGTAGCAGTCCTATATGAACCACAATCAGTCCAATGGCTCCATTGCAAGGGTTCCCATAATCAAGTAGCCTAACACCATTAGAAATGAAAATGTACCTGGAATCAGACCACGATTCAAGATATTCTCAATTGGTTTAAACCCAGACCCAATGTCAAGCTAATCAAAATTTATATATATATAATCATCTTGCCATGGGATTAATTTTTAATTTACAAAAGGGAAATTTTAGTTTATGATGTGAATTTCAAAAATAGTTCACGCACACATTATTCTGTGTATTCAATGAATTTTATGAAATTCATCTAGGTTTTATATAAGAGTTTCTTGAAATTTTTATTCTCATTTTTTTCAAAATAAAAAATATTACTTACGAACTGGTAACAATCACCAGCTTTCATGGCATTGCATCTCCCTTTAGCTTCTCTAACAAATTTTGTACCATTTGTTAATTAGGAAGTCATCAATTCGACGTATTTGCTTGCAATGAAAAATCATATGATTTTATGATGTTAAGATAAACGATGAGCAGTTTCAATGTCGACCACAATCATTCCCATAGCTCCATAGCTATGATTCATATAATCAAGCAGCCTAACCCTATCAGAGATGAAACTGTGTCAGGAATCGTCCCCAATCCAACGCATTGCCAATAAGTATAAAACCAGACACAATATCACTTTAATCGATTGTTTGGAGCTAACTCAATGCCAATATCTAGAAAGAGATACAAATTCTTTGAAAAGATAAACAATAAAACCCAAGCTTCTTATAACCACCTGTGGTTTGAGCATGTGAGCATATTAATAAATATTTAGAATTTTCAACAGGCAGAAATCTAACAAATGAACATTGCTAAGAAAATTTAAATTCACTCGACAGTGGACACCAATCAAAAATTAAACATAATACAAGCATGAAAAAGTCGAATAACTAACAAGAGACAAGCTCTAAAGCCTGACCATTAATAATAAATTAAATAAGCCCTAATACTTGGGGGCATGTCATATTGTATTTGATACTGTTTCAAAAGTATGGAATGGGATCTTTCATTATAATTTATACTATATTAAGGTAATAGTTACAACATATTAATGTGATAATTAAGTGATTTAAATAAATGCAGCAATTTATTTAGAATGTAACAATACAATATTTGGGAGAAGAAGGTAATGTGACGTTCCACTTTGAAAATTTTGGAAAGAATTATTTCAAAAGGGGACAGTTGAATAAGTTTAAGAACAACACTATTTACGTTGGAAAAGTGCAAAAGGCTAGATTGTATATACCCGGATCTAGCACGTTTTGGAGTGTTGAATATGTTAGCCTGGAAGTATTCCTATTTAAGGATTTGTATTTTACAGATTTCAGATATCAATTTGATGAAAGTAATTTCACTCTCATAGATGGTTGGATTACTTTGAATGTGAAAGCAGCTGAAAATTCTACAATTACTCACTAATAATAACTAAGATTTAAATATGAGTTTCAAAAAAAATATTTTTAATATCAATAAATACATTTTATTAGTGCTTAAACTTCCCGTTTACATTTTAGATCAATCTGCTTAAAATTTATTATCTTTAATGAGACTAAATTTCTATTATTTTCAGTCAAATATGCTTTAAATATTTACAATAAAATTTAACAATGTTACTAAGTAAATGGCACAAGTTTTTAATGAAAAGTCAAACATTAATTTCCACCACTTTTCCATTTAAATTTCGCAATTAAGACGTCCTTAATTACTCACTATTAATAACTAAGAGTTAAAAATATTTTTAATGTCAATAAATACATTTTATTACTGCATAAATTTCAAGTTTACATTTTAGACCAATGTGCTTAAAATTTATTATCTTGAATGAGAGTACCTTTCCATTGTCCTCAGTCAATATGCTTTAAATATTTATAATAAAATTTAACAATGTTACTAAGTAAATGGCACAAGTTTTTAATGAAAAGTCAAACATTAATTTCCACCACTTTTCCATTTAAATTTCGCAATTAAGACGTCCTTAATTACTCACTATTAATAACTAAGAGTTAAAAATATTTTTAATGTCAATAAATATATTTTATTAGTGCTTAAATTTCCAGTTTCTATTTTGGACCAATCTGCTTAAAATTTATTATCTTGAATGAGAATACCTTTCCATTGTCCTCAGTCCAATATGCTTTAGGTATTTTCAATAATATTTAACAATGTTACTAAGTAAATAGCATAAGCTTTTAGTGAAAAATAAGACATTAATTTCCACAATTTGCCATTTAACTGCTTAAATTTTCTCAATGTTCCGTTCTGCTTTCAATTTCAACTCACTATTTGCAAAGTTTATACAACTAAATTTTCAAATACTCATATTTTTGTTGTTAACCACTACACATTTTTCTTAACAAAAGGTGCAATTACTACTATCATCACACACAATAGGGACCCAAATGTAAAAAATTAAGCTGAAATTTAAATATATTTATTGTTAATAGATTGGAATTAATTTCTTAATAATTTTCAAAACATTTATTTCCAGCATGCTTTAAAATTTTTAGGGACAAATCATGGTGGAAAAAAAATTATCTTTCTTAAAATGTTTCAATTTTTAGAAATCAGGAGATATGATATACAACAGTTCAATGCTTTGCAAAAAGACAAGTTTGCTCCATAATTTTTGTAGAAATTGCATTTGATTGTCAATATTTTCTTTCTCATTCATGTTCGGTTCATTAAAGGAAAACTTGAATATATTAATGCTTCAAAATATATTATGTTAGGAAATAAACGTAATAAGTTGCATGCTTGCATAATTTTGCTTGTGATATTGCAACCAATTGAGTTTTTCTTTAACACAAAAATGCAGCAAATTTTCTGCAGAAAGCTTAAATATAAATTGGGTGTACCAATAGAAAACAACTGGAAAGAATTATTTCAAAAAATTGAGAGTTGAGTAAGTTTAAAAATTAAAATGAATATTTTGGAAAAGTGCAGTTAGCTAAATTGTATTTACTCAGAAACTGCAAAGCTTGGAGAGTTGAATATTTTAGCCTGGATGTCGAGCTATTTGAAGAGTTGGAGTGGACTTTCAATGGATTTGAAATTTAATGAAATAATCTTAATCTCGTAGATGGTTGATTTATTTTGGATGTGGATATATATATATATTTATAATTTTTTGTACCAATTCTTCTTCATTTCATTAAATGAAAACTTGAATAAATGAATGCTTCAAAATAAATTGTCATAATAAATAAATGTAGTAGTTTGCATGCTTGTGATATTGTAAACAGTTGAGTTTTTCTCTAAATCAAAAACTGTAGAATATTTTCTGCGGAAAATTTAAACAATAATTTTTTGTACCAATAGAATCTGGAAATTATTGTATCTAGCTCAAATACAATATTTGGGAGAAGAAGGTAATGTCACACACCAAATAGCAAGCATTGTGGGATAACCTTCTGCCCTTTGTTGGGCTCAACAGCAATGTTTGAACTTCTTAGAAATATAAAGTTGTTGTTTTATATGTAATAATAATGGTTTGAAATCAAAACCTACTGTTTGCCACTAACGGGTCATTATTGGCTCACCAATGGCCCATCAATAGGTCATTGTTGGGAATAAATCACTGGCTCATTAATTCCCCGGCCATCATTTGCAAATAATGGCCATCAATGGCAACTTCATTGCCCCATTGTCAGTCAATTAATGGTTTGCTATTTGGGTTTCCATTTTACAAAATATTGGAAATATTTATTTCAAAAGGGAGAGTTGAATAAGTTTACAACTTCAAATAAATATTTTGGAAAGGTGCAATTAGCTAAATTGTATATACCCACAAATTGCAAACCTTGAAGAGTTGAATATGTTAGCCTGGATGTTGTGATATTTGAAGAGTTGGAATTGACTTTCTATTGATTTTGAATTTGATGAAACTCATTTTAATTCCATAGCTGGTTGAATTACTTTGAATATATATATTTTTTTTAACATCAGCTTCAGTCAAAGAAGCCTCATTCTCATTTTTTTTCTGTTCGTAATTCCCATCATTGTAGTTACTCTGTTGCTGCTAGGCGTCTCAGTAACTTATTCATTGGCTCCTGTGCAAATCATATCATGCCTGCTGACGTCATGCACAGGCAATTTATTTAGTTCTGCTGTTGGCAGGTTATTGTACATTATTTAATGCTTTAGTTAACCATTGTATAAATAGGGGAACCTTGTGTGTAATCATTTATAATACTTTTAGTTACTGCTTAATACAGTCATTATTCTCATGCTCCTGACACATTATTAGATGGCCATGAGCAGCTAAGCTTGTTATGAAGTTGAGGGGGTTGCATAGGGGGGTATTCCCTGTAGGAGGTCTCAGGAGTCTAAACCCTATGCAAGCCTATTCCTCTTCAGGGTTTTCTCATGCTAACTACGTTCTAAATTTTGGTGTATGGAATTTCTTTGCCTACTTGATAGTAGATACTACGCCTTCAGAATGCTATAACTCTATGGTTTATTCTATTTACTCTATGGTTATGTTAACCCTGATGATGCTAGATGGTGACCCACGACTGGTAAAAAACCAACCCTTGAAATTGTTATTAAACTTTTCTTGGTAAAACTCTTTGTGAAAACTTCAACACATATTTGAAATGAAGTTATTCATTATTTGCAAAGTCTCATCAAATCTATTATTTACTATATTGGTTTACTTAACCCTTTAAGAAGTCGTATCTTGCATGGTTTTACTCTCTTATTTTCTTCAGGGTTTTCTCATGCTAACTACGTTCTAAATTTTGGTGTATGGAATTTCTTTGCCTACTTGATAGTAGATACTACGCCTTCAGAATGCTATAACTCTATGGTTTATTCTATTTACTCTATGGTTATGTTAACCCTGATGATGCTAGATGGTGACCCACGACTGGTAAAAAACCAACCCTTGAAATTGTTATTAAACTTTTCTTGGTAAAACTCTTTGTGAAAACTTCAACACATATTTGAAATGAAGTTATTCATTATTTGCAAAGTCTCATCAAATCTATTATTTACTATATTGGTTTACTTAACCCTTTAAGAAGTCGTATCTTGCATGGTTTTACTCTCTTATTTTACTATGGATTTATTACTACTACGTACCCCTCTCCAACGTGTTATACTATTGAAGGTATAACGATTAATTACACAGCTACAAATCTGAAAACTCTAAATAAAGCAGAACTTGTGGATCTTGTATTAAATCAAGCTGAACATCTAAAGAAAATGGAGTCTAAAATACAATCCCTGGAAAGCCAATTGATCATATCAAGTAAATCCCACAGTGATACCAACTATGTCTCTCAAGAACAATTCTCCATCTTTAAATCTTCCATCAGAGACAACCTAAACGTATTTTCAAAAAAAATATTAGAAACTATTACCAATTTAATGAAGCCACTGCCTAACTTTAATCGAAATCCACCTGCAGCAGCCACAAACCTTTACCAAGATGCACATCATGGAACAATCCCTAGACACTACTGCCAAGCCTGTCTGCATTGAGACTAATTATGCCTCATGTAACATTGCTGCTGGATGTCAGCCAACAATCTAAAGATAGAATATCAATGTTACCAGATCAGCCATTAAAAACAGATCTCAAACTTGCTAAGATGCTGTAGCACCTCACTGGAAATTTTGACATTAAAGGTCAGACATTCTGAGAATTGATAATTTTATTTGAAATCTATCTAGTACAACAACATGGCACTAAGCAAAATGGCACCACACAACTCCCATTATTCTTAAAAAAAACAGAGGTTTACAATTTAATGTCACCCTCAACACAATGGTAAGAACTGGTTATTATAAACTAGTTAACATTATGAATATAAAATTCAACAAGGAATGTACAAGAAAACAATACCAGATGCAACTTTGCAGATGAAAACTAGAAAAAGACAAGGATATAATAAACTGCATCTATAAAGTGGACCACCTTATGTGCCTTTCTCAAGGAGAAGAATGCTACTATGCACAAGATCTTTACTTATGTACATGCTAGCCTACCAAACTTGATGTAAACTAAATTTAAGAACAAGTGTGACATTGATGATGATGTTAACACACTAATAAAGAAAGCCATAAACATTCAACTTACAATAGAAAACAACAAATTAGTATACAGACAAAAAGGAACATCACAAGTAGCACCTCAGCAACATTGTATGTTTGTTAAAAAAGCCACAAATTTCTCATTTGTCAGATGTAGCCAATGTGGGGAAAAAGGACACCTCTGAAAAGACTGCAAACCTATAGTCTATATGATTAACAACAAAGGTTTATATACACTGGAAGATCTAGGCTGCCTTGGAAACAACAAGTGATGATACTTCAAACAAACAAGGGTACTGGCACCAAACCATGCCAAAGAGCTGTTGATCACAGCAGATTAATGGAAAGGAACTGAATTCCTATTACCATCAATAGCTGTAACATCAAAGCAAAAGTTGGCACTGGAGCTCTGATCTAGACACATGTGCACAGAACATTGGTTAGACATGTGTAGAACACTAAAATTGAATCTCAACTAATAAGCACCTCATGCAACTATGTCAATGTGAAGGGTATTATTTAATGCAAGGGTGACAATTAAAACGTCAAATTCCACCAAGACGTCCACATAATCAAAACAAGAAATCAAACACTGCTGTATGAGATAATACTAGGAAGAGACTTCCTCACAGAAAACAACTGCCTCATCAATTATTCAAATCACACACTAATGATAAAGGAAGACAAAAACGTTACAGTCTCACTAGCTAACAAGTGCTGCAGCAATGTGAAATTCTCTATGGTGGAAAATTTAAGACTTGAGACTCATAAAAATAGTAGCTAAAATCCTATGTCAGGAGAAGTCGTCATTACAAATGCACAAAAAAATGGTCACATTCAAAGACAACTACAGATTCACAGCAAGACTCAATAACTCAAATAAACATGTCTTACTACAAACTAGGGACATAATAAGCACAGAATCTCACTTGAAATATATGTGACAAAGAATAAACCTATTCTAATCTTATATCAAGAAGACTGTAAAAAACTCAATTGAACATTCCACTTCTAACTGGAGACTCACATTCTCACCTAACAGCAGAGGAAAGAAGCACAATCAATTAGATCCTCAAACAAAATGTAGCCATCTTCAACAATGACAAAAATAGCATTAGAAAAGTCATCATTGCTGAGCACAACATAGAGACTACATCTGATAAACCAATATGACAACCATGCAAATGGGTACCACCTCAAATGCAAGGACAATATGCAATTACCAAAAAGATGCATATCCTTTACCACAAGTAGATGACATCTACTGAAATTTAAGATCTTCTCCAAATTGGATTTTTCTAAGGTGTACTGGCAGGTACCAATGCAGCCAAACAATATAGAAAAAACTGAGATCATCACCCTATATGCTCCATTTGAGTGGCTTTACATGGCCTTTGGTCTATGCAACACTTGGGTACATTCCAATGCTATGTCACAAAAATCTTGCTTAATGACAGATGCAAACTATAAAAGGGAATTGCTGCCTATATTGATGATATTCTCATTGGCTTGGAAACCATTGATGAACACACTAAATTAATTATACAAAACACTTAAACTTCTCTTCAATGCCAGACTATGCATCAATGCTACTAAACATAATATTTCAAAACACAAAGTAACTTTCCTCAGAAGAAATATCACACCACAAAACATTACCATCAATGATAATGCCAAACAACTAATCAATGAAATACAAAATCCTCAATATAAAAGATGTGCAATCAATATTGGGTTTCTTGAAATATTACCATATGTTCATCCTTAATTTAGCAGAGAAAACAGCTCACATTTCAAATCTCCAAAAAAGAAAAACAAATTCACATGGAGCTGGCAACAACAGGAGGAACTCAATCTATTAAAATCTGAAATGAAAAAATCCAATCACGAAATTTACCTACACCCAATGATCCTACATATTGGACTGGGTCACAAATCAGAGCCAAATGCAAGACAGAGAGGAGAAACCAATCCAATGGTTTGGCTGTAAATTAATCAAAGTAAACTCAACTACAGTGCAACCAAGCTAGAAGGGCTGGCCCTGGTAGAATCTTTAAGAAATTCCTCTACTTTTTAATTGGTAAAAATACCTTCACAGTGCAGACAATAGCAGCCTATGCTGGCTAAAGAAGTATGCTGGCAAGTGATCCAACATAATAGCAAGATGGATAGAATATTTAAACAAATTCCATCAAACATTGAAAAGGAAAGCTGCATAACAATGCAGATATATGGAAAGCACTAAAAAATGAACAAAGAAAAGCTAGAGACTTTCATTTCATCCCAGCATTCCACCTGATCATCCCCATTTTGTCTAATATGATAAAGAAGGAAATAAATGCTGAAGAGATAGCAACTGCTCAAAGAAATGATATCATTTTAAAGCAAATTATTGAGCACTAAGAAGTTCCCATCTATCAAATACACAGCAAGGCAAATTGCTATTTCCACAAACATAACTGGAAAACAAAAAAAAGCAGAATCCTCTATGCCAGCTCAACAACATGAAACATAATTCCCTGCCTGAATACTATAAATGAAAAATTGTTAAAAAATACACAAAAGTCCATAAAGGTGTATACCAGACAGAGCTCATGATACATGAAGACTTTGTGATCATGTAACTTCATCATACAAATGATAACATAATCAACAAATGCCAATCCTGCATACTATTAAACAAAATCAGATTTCCAGGTCAATGAATCTCTGCAGTGTACACTAAACAAATTGTCAATGCTGATATTGAACCATTTTTAAAAGACAAATAGAGATACACATATGTCTTAGTAATGGTAAACCACTTCACCAAATGCTGTAAAATGATCCCTCTAAGGAATATTAAAGCACAAAGCACCACTGAAGCCATTGTAAACAATTGGATATTTGTGCTTGGTCCAATAGAACAACTGATTACAGACAATGCAAACAGTTTGAAAAGCAACTATTCCAAACTCTCATCAAAAAGCTAGAAATTCTGCACACACAAACAACAATTAGCCAACCACAAGCTAATGGTGAAATAGAATGCATTAATCAGACACTATCAAAACTGATGAAAACCATTACAGCCTACATTGGTGGCAAACACTGGAGAGAAATCCTGCCTATGGTGGAGTACTTCTATAATACTTCCACACATTCAATTAGGCATGTTTTGCCATACCAAGCCATTTTCTGCCACAAGGCCCCAACACCAGTCTCCATGCTTTTCAAAGGCTACTGCATCAAAATCAACAAAACTACGTCAATAATTTTATTGCCAAACTAAATTGCATGCACAAATCTATGTGCACCCATGCTAAAAAAGTGCAGTCTGGCAACAACAACAGTTTAATAAGAAACTCTATGGTGAACCTCCCTAGATTGGAGACAAAGTATACATCTATATGCCTGGCCTTGTCACCAGCAAAAAAACAAGTATGAAAACTTGTATTCTATTGAGAGGGACCACATGCCATCACCAAGGTACTACAAAACAACAAATATGAGTTGGACAATAAAAGAATCACTCATTTTCAGAATGTCAAATGTGTAACAAGGGATATAGAAATTCTCAAATATCCAACCTAAATGAATTTGAATTAATTAAATCAAATAACAGTGAATACTATCTAATATATCTTATAAAGATTGGTCTATTACTATTGCAAGTTTCAAATGAAGCACAAGGCTACTGCAACAAGCCCCAGGAGAACTACTTACAGGAGCAAGGCTAATCTGCACTCCCCAAGTACACCTTTATCTGCATGTAGGACGTTCTCAGCCAGTGTACCTGAATCTACCTTGGAAATCTCTAGCTGCTAGTCACCTCAACTACTGATGTTGAGCAGCAAGACACTAGCTCCTTTGCTCTATCTTGCAAAAGGGTAAGCACTTCAACCTCACTTGCAAAGACTGATAAAATGCTGAATACTCCCACTCCTCTCTGGAAAATCATCCTCAACTACAAGTAGTCAGCAAGATAGTCAGCAAGATTCGTTCTTTCAAAATCTCCAGCAACATATGTCAACAGTGGAAGGAGAACTAAATCATCTGTATTTCCCACCTACAATGGTCCCTTCTTAAAGTGACCAACCATCACCACAAACAGTGGTCATCTATTAATATAGAGTCTTTCTCAAGAACCAACAATACATGAATAGAAAATCACCTTCATGATATTAGACATGCTGTAGACTTCAGTTACAAAAAAGATTTCTAAAAAAACTTTTCATCAACAAACAAGTACCAGAAATCAACACAACTTCTGTGATCTGGCTACTCATGATTTTCTTAACAGAAAATCACAACCTTGATATCCCTATAACAAAATCAAAATGCTCAGCACTATCACAAAAGAAATGCCAAAAAATCACAATAGCTCCAATTGCTTGAAAAGTAAAGAACTGGCTTCTTCATTCAACACACATCATCACCTCACCAATTAAACAATACTAACAAGCCAGCAACACTTGTGAAAAACACCTCATCTGCATCATTAACAGAGAAAAACTGCTTGGTCAAACTTCTCCCACCATAATACAAAACAATCTTGACATCCACAACAGCAATCTGGACTTCCTCCATCCCCACACATGCAAATATATGAGAGGTGCCACTGCTGAAACATATTACAAAAAATCTAACAACATCAGAGATATGCTTAATGCAGAAATGTTAATTGAATAGATAGCACACAGTAAAAAATCATGATCTATTCCAATACCTACACACAAGCTATCCTGAAATTACATACAACATTATCTCTGTAAATGAACCCATTACAGTAATCAACCTCCTCTCCACAATCACACTCAAAGAAAAAGAAAAAATTCTTTCTGTTTTGGCAATTCAACTCTCTCCACATATACAACAACAGATAGATAAAATCATGAATGAGAAACTATTGAAAACCAAAATCATACAAACATGGACATGGATCAGAACAGAGAACCAAAACTTATTAGTTGACAAGTCCATCCTGAACAATGAAATGCAGATAAAAATCACGCCCATTGACTACACTCCTGACAAAATATCAGACATCAAACTAATTAAAATAAACCTCTACACAGAAACCTATACTATAAGAAAACTGGAAGTGCTGATATCCCCCAACCAATAAGTAGACTTCAACATTAAATGGGCCTCAACTTGCTTCTTAATGTAGCATCCTCTACCAGGCTTTGACTTCCAATATCTCCATTATAATACTATAATCAGTGTTGTGTACTGCAGTGTAGGGATGTACTAGTCTCAAACTGCTTAACTTCTATATTACTAACACTTTCAGTGCTGTCCCACATATATTTACATTATCAGAAACCATGCACAGGCGTGAAGCCACATATTTTTACGTTTTCAGAAAAACAGTTTATGTTGGGTGCTGTAGGAATGTAAATTTATGCCATGCATTGCTACTGCAATGTGGAAAGTATTGACGCAGGTTTTATGCAGGGCACACAGCTGTTTTGTGCACAACACAGAACAGTTTGTCCAAAATCACTAAGCACTGAAAGTGTTAACTCCAATAACTAAAATTAATGGATGATATAATGAACACTATTTAGGTGAAAAAGCCTCACAACATCCTTGCCAGTTGTTAATGATTGGGCATCCTTTTGAAGCTGATCTCCAAATTGAGAAACAACCACTTGTCTACATTTCAGGTAAATGAGCTCCACTTCTCAGCTCAGTGAGGCAACCTATGTGTACCCTATCCTAGCTTGGTGCATACTCAAGACTCAACACAACTCAACTTAGTCTCAATTTGTAAAGTGTACTATATACTTGCAACCTTGATTGTTACTAGCTGTTTAATTAATAATGTAATTAGCCATTACCAAAATATATTGGCTTTAATTAAATAAGATAAATATCCAGCAACTTACTACCCTACATGTAATAATTGATACATACACAGTCACATTATTGGTCATGTTATAGTCATTAATTTGGATCTAGAATAATGTAAACATAAATTCCTATGTTTGCTTACCAGCTTTATATTGAATTCTTTATCATTTGTACATGTAAGAAAGGATTGATAGTTAGGTAAATGGAAATAAAGACTCCTAATCATTCCCCTAAAACAAGTGCAGGTTTATGGGTCAGAACAAGGAATATAGAATCATTCCCATTATGGGATCCTCACCACTACTGAACAGAAACCATTTAGGTGTACATTGTAGTAAATAATGAAACTATAATCAAAACTAAATATAACAATTCCAAAGAATTTTCTTTATCAATAGTTACAATGAATTTCACTCTATTTATAGTTAATCCAAAATGATTTCAAATTTCAAAAGTTTTTTTGCCAATATGGCTAAAAACAATGGAAGTGAATTTTCCCCCTTTATTGCACCAATTTAGTAGAATCAACAGATACTAATTATAATCATTTTCACCGATAGTTTTCAGTTGCATAATACAAAACTAATCTTAGATAGTAATTAATTTTTATGATATATTTTTAATCACATTTAAATTTCATCTTAGTTCCTTTTCACTGACTTCTTTTATTAGCAGCTTGATTTGTCTTGGATAATGCTACATAAATTCCTCATAAATAAAACAATCCCTCACCAAGACATCTAACTTAGATTTTCAAATGAATTCTGTATTCCACTCTTCCTCATCAGCACTCCAGTAATTATGCAGAATACCAAAGATATATCAACTAGGTCCATCAAGCACAACATCCAAACTTGCAAACTTTATTACAACACCACTCAAGAGATAATGAACTTTAAATGGACTTAAATGTTTAAAGACATTGCAAACACAGTCAGAGACAGAGATCAAGGTTATTGACTTCTTATTGACCCTAAGAATCCCCCAAGGATGTCTACAAAAAGGGCAACAAATACAAAATCTAAAGACAAAAATGAGCAAAAAGCAAATTGAATCACTTATGATATTTGCTGGCACCAATGATATTATATGGGCCAATATTTTTTCAAGAAGAACTATGCTATTATGATGTCTCATGTTGTTTTGAAATTGTAACAATTATTTGAGCCAAAAAAACAAACCTGATCAAATGACTGAAAAACTCATCATACAAAACAAATTTTAATACAAAAACACAGACTACCATCAATCAGTTACCTCAATGTTCCAGTTATTTTTTCCTGATGCCAAACACATTACCAGAATTGCCTACACATGTGATGTGGCCACAGAATTGACCATCATGATAGCTCTCAAAAAACAAAAACTGTACCATACATATTAGGCTCTATTCCAGCAATGATTAAACAACCTGCTCTAATCCATCATTATTGCAACACCAATGAATGGCCTACCTCAGTTGATTAGAAGACATCACCAATATTAATTGGAAAGGCACCAGAGCCTAAAACTCTTGGATGATACCAACAAACTCATACAAAAAACAATCTCACTAAAAACAACATGCCCTCAGTGCAGCATTGGGTGGGCCTGTGACATCAGCTATAGCCAAAGAATCCTCATTCTCATTTCTTTTTAATTTATAATTCCCATTGTCACACTTACTCAGTTGCCACTAGGCATCTCAGGAACTTATTCATTGGCTCATATGTGAATTTTATCATACCTACTGATGTCATTCACATAAATTATTTTAGTTCTGCCATTGGCAAGTTATTGTACATTACTTAATGCTTTAGTTAACCATTGTATAAATAGGGCAAACTTGTGTGTGATTATTTATAAAAAATTTAGTTACTGCTTAATATGGTCATTATTCTCATTATCCTGACACATTATTAGATGGCCATGAGCAGTTAAACTTGTGACATTGTGTATAGCAAACACACAAAATTTAATGATTAGAAACATAAATATTTTCTTCTGATTTTTCACAAAATACAACAAATATTATTGATTTTAGAGACAATGCTTCCTTAGTGTAACATAATCCATCATGTGGTAAAGTTGAGAGAAAGAAAAGAAAGAATTAAGATTAACTTTAGAAATAATTACTGTTAATTATTTATTGTACACACATGATTGGTATTAGTTAAATCATTTGTAAAATTATATAACAGTATGTTAATATTATTTAATTTGGCAGTACATTTTGCAAATGGTAAAAGACAAAAGTCACAAATGCTACTAATGCTAACATGCATAAATCAGCAGACAAAGGTTATCAGAATTCAGAAAATTGTCAACAACTTAGAGTTAACAGGTACTAGCCGAGTGTTTGATTGTTTAATAGTTACATGTATAAAAATGGTGCAATTTATTATTGAATGATGACACATGTATAAAAATGGTGCAATTTATTATTGAATGATGACCGAAATTTATCGGATTTACTTCGTTTTCTCTTGTCAGGTTTATTTATTAATTAAATTGGAAGCTAAAAACGTTTGAGGACTAGGGTATTTGAGGCAGTGGTCCACGACTTTGTTTAATGGGAGATAATTCGTAATGGCTGAGCACTTAGCAATGAATTGTTATCACTATTCCAAAGGCTGTGCAATATGCACATTAACAATGATGATTTGCTAGCGCCATACCCAAGGCTGTGCTGTGGCTGGTAGCTGTTGGTCTACCCGATGTGCTCATAAATTAGGTGTAAGGATAGGGATTTTTCTCCGTTATAGCTTTCCTATTGGTTGTTGTTCGTTTTATTATATTATCACATTTACATTAACCCTCGATGGAGAATTTACAGTTTGGTTGTGTTGGAAGTTTATCAACAGGGTTGTGTTGGAAGTTTATCAACAGTATTACATTGTCTTTAATTCATAGTCAACCTACAGACCTAATTCCTACATTTATGCTGGCTGCGTTGAATGTTCACATGTACAATAGGTTATTAGCATATAGATATTTATCTGTAGGATTATTACATGTAAGGTATGATAACAAGCTAATGCATTCAGGTTGCAGATCTCCTTTATATTACAACATCATTAATAACAAGAACAATCAATGCATTAAATTAGTAGGTTATCCACACATTGTCACAATTTCATTATCACACAACATTTCATGCACTGAGTCTTCATTGTGGTGATTGGTGTTTCTTTCGATGCAAAAGTGTTTTTGGAATTAATAATTACATTCTTCAATTCCTCTTTGTGCTTTGCCTCAGGTTGGGTGTGTAACCCTGTACTTTGTACCAAACATCTCCTGTCTTGAACCTAAATTACTGTCGTTACTTTGAGCGTCGAATATAGTCATTGCATAGATATTAGTCTAAGTGTTAAGTAACTACAAGTAAGAACAAAAGAATAGAGATGGAATTTGGAATCTGTCACCTAACTTACTTGGTAAAAATAGGAAATAGTCAAAGTAGCTCCTAAATTACACTTAAGTTTACTAGTTGGAAGGTTGTCAAAATTCTACATTAGGTAAAGTAAATAGCATCAAGTTGCTAGATAAAATATCATTAGTTGTAAAAATATATCTTCACTGCTTTCAATATAATTGGTTCAATTACAATTTGAACTCTTTTACTCATTTTCTATATAAAAAAGAAAAAAAATTTTTCACAGATAATATAGTTACAACTAAGGAAAAAGAAAAAAATAATTTCAATAATTTGTCCTTGGAAGGAAATTTATAAAATTTTGCAAACTAATCAATTTTATAGTCCCTATGTTACTTGCAAAAAGAAAAACAGACAATATCTGTGTGAAATATCACGAAAGTGCACATATGTTAGGTGTAGGGGTTTTCTCTCAATTAGCCAACTAGCATTTCACTTCTACATGTATTAGATAATTAAGTGTCAGCAAACGGTTGGATTACCAAACCCTAGGAATTATCTTAATACTATTTTAGATAAAAATTAATGACCTATAATTGACCTATAAATAGACCATACATGTAGTAAATTATAAATGTAGGCTAGGAAGTTGTTCAAACAGAATTTATTTAAATAATGGCTACATGTAATGCTTAATGAACAACTGGTAACAATTCAGGTTGCAAATAGATACAACACTTTCACACAATAGAGTTTAAGTCAAATTGTGTCATGCCTTGAGTAAGCACTGAGCTAATGTAGGATACACATAAGCTATACCAATTGAGCTGAGAAGTGGTGCTCAAACATTGGATGGAGTGGCGACACTGAATGTGGAGATCCGCTTCAGGCAGATGCCCATCAGAAGATCGTCATAGAAGTTACCGCATGTCCTCCTCACCTAAGAAGTGAGCAGTCAATTCTAGGTTACATAAGTTAACAGAAGAAACTAGTCAAGCAGTAACAACAAGTAAATCCTTACCCACAATAACACAGCTAACATTATACAGTAACAGTAGATAAACAGTGATAATTCCTGGTAGAGGATATTACATGGCGACCATGACCGCCAAGAACAGCAAACCTACAGAAGAAACATTCCATTAAATCACCCGCAAGATGACAATGAAAGCTACAAGTGAAAGTACGAAAGCAGCGAGTTGTTACACAAACCAACTATCAATGAAAGAAAGAGTGATACCCCAAACCAAACAGATGCACTTCACTGGGATCCTGGAAACGCGACCTAGAGATGGGAAAGCCACTACGAACCAGAAGAAAAAATGACAAAACAAAGAAAAGGAAGCGCAAAGAAAACTGCAACAAAAGCAGTAACTCCCAGAACAATTTGATCATTGCCATACTTCGGCAAGAACTCAGCAACAGATGCCACAGACACAGAACTACAATCCCTTAGTTAACCCCCAGAGACTAACCCCCCAGATACAAACCCACTAGATATAATGATTATGTTAAGAAAGTGAGGAAATCCTAAGACAACAAGTAGAACAATTGACTGAGAAAGTCAAAGAGATGGAATGACAAAATGAATTGATACTAGGCGAAATCAGAGTGAACATGGAAATGCAATTAGAGGAACAAAATCAGCTATTTCAAAACGAAATTAAAATCCTTACTCACCAACTGTCAGAGTCCAATAAAAGGTTTTTAGAGCAAAACCAGCAATGGCAAGAAAAAAATCAAGAACTGGAGAAAACAAACAGACAATCAAGGATAACAACCTACAGGTGGGAGAACTGGAACAATTGAAAGATAAACTGAGATTGCTACAACTAATGGAAGAGGAGAATAGAAACAACATGCAAACTCACGAAATCAAATTCCATGCCAGAAAGGAGAGTGAGTTACAGGCACCACACATGCCAACCCGCAAGGAGGTAACATATGAAGAATCAGATGAAGATTCTGACCTTGAAAAACAGAAAATGATAAACAAAATTACGAAAGCAGTGACCATGTAACTGCAAGAGGAGGATATGATAACAAATCACAAGAAGCCGAAATATGAGAATTCGATTTTACCACAATTAACAGCCAACAACACAATACTGTGTAAAGCAACACTACCCAAATTCAACAGGAGTGTAGATGGCTACAATCCTACATTTGCTGAGTGGCTGCTGATGTTTGAACTGACAATGTCGGAATGGAAAGTGAGTGAACAGGCAGCAGTGGCGAGACTCCCATTATATCTAACAGGAGCAGCATCCCAACACTACTTGCTTTTGGATGCAGAGACAAAGAGTGACTACCAACTACTAATCAGAGACTTCATCCATTATTACGAGAATGAAAGCTTTAAAAACCAGTACTGAGTCATTCTGAATGCAACAAAAATGAGGAAAACCGATGACATCCGAAACTACATGCAACAAGTCGAGCGGCTACTAAGGCTTAGTTCAAGAGGAAATAGCTATTCGAAATACGACTTGTTCTCACATATCTGCAAGGGGATGCCTGAAAGCATCAGAACGAAGTTTGAAATTAAATGTGACGTTGACGATAAATTGGAAAGAATGATCAGGAAAGCTGTTGACATACAAACCACTATTAAAAACAACGCCCAAATATATGAGAAAGCCGCATGGCACAGAGATGCACCAACATGGAAAAACAATCTCAAGCCGCAGATCCCCAAAAAAACCTATTCCAAAGCGCAACAAGAAAAAATAAAAGTAAAGGGGAAAGATGGCAAGACAAGAAAAGTGAAAGAGAAAGATGTTAAATGCTACGGTTGCGGAAAAAAAGGACACAAGAAACCAGACTGCCCAAAACAAATAAACGTCATTGGGGATGAGGAAGCCTACTACTATGAAGAGGACGTATTACAGATGGAAGACAAAATCAATGAAGCATCACCAACTGACGAGGAGTTGGAAAACTAAGTAGAGCACTGACTCATAACAACCATGCAGCGATAATGATCCTAACAAACCTTGACATGATGAATACGATAACAATAGCCATTAAAGGAGTGATGACAAAAGTGACAATTGATACTGGAGCAGCAACATCTATAATTACTGATGAATGCTCTACAAAGTTGGGATTCCAATGAGAAGATATGAAGAGTTGTAACAAGAGATTAATTAATGCTTCAGGGGATTATATTGATATGAAAGGAATGATAAACATTGCACAAATGAGAATCACGAACTAGTCAAGCAGTAACAACAAGTAAATCCTTACCTGCAATAACACAGCTAACATTATAAAGTAACAGTAGATAAACAGTGATAATGCCTGGTAGATGATATTACAATCCAAATTACAAACATAAAATCCAAAACCCAGTTTTTAAAGAATTTCAAAAAAAGATTCCCTTAAGGGTTTTATTATTCTTCATAAATTGTAAAATATTTTATTTTGAAAAGGAATTACTGAAAAGGAAACAAAATTTTAACTTACTACTTTTCTTACAAGCATTCCCTTTC
>CABFPE010000311.1:960324-971018 GCA_900660155.1 Hofstenia miamia
TATATATATATATATATATATATATATATATTTATGTCTATGGTGCGTTATGAATAATATATAATATTGTAATACTTATTCAACTTACAAAAATGTCAATTCACAGTTTAAACAATGCCTAAAATATTAAGAGAATATATATAATTCACCGTTCAATGTTCTACTTTAGTAATAGATTTTCTGCAATTAGTTTTGGTATCCTTACATGATTAAGTGCAGGGGTGTAACCAGGATTTTCTGACGGGGGTGGACATCATTGTTATTCCCTAATGCGGGCAAAGCCTCACGAAAATTTTTGAAAATATTGAGAAAATAGACACTAAAAATGCATTCACTATCCTAAATTTTAAATTTTTCAATTTTTTACGAAGATTTTTTTGATTTATCAAGTCAAAATTAAATTTGGAAACCTGACGGGTGGACATTCCACCATGTTCCCCCCTGGGTACGGCACTGATTAAGTGCATAACAAATCTTACTACAATATTCTAGGTAGTTCGATTACTCTTTGAAATCCTCCTTGCAAACTATTAGATGCATCCCACTAAGTTCTTGTAAAATTATGGTTTTCTTACTAAGATATAAAATGATTCCTGTAAGGATCCCTTAAGATTCCTAAATCGTCCAAGACCTTTGCAAAGTCAGCAATTATTTTCTTGATAGTATTCAAGAGGAATCTTCAGGATTCCTGTAAAAATTGCTAACTAGTCTTAATGATTCTTAAGAACTTTTCAATGGGTATGCTCCACTAATATGTAAGCCAATATGACTCTCTACTTCAATTCTTATTGACTTTAGGCTAGCCGAATTAAAGTTTCGTAGTTGTCATGTAGTTCCAAGATAATAAATTCTACTTTCTAAACTATGTCAGATTTATTATTAACAAATCTTATTGATAAAATTCTAAATCTTTTATTACAGTTTCTTCGATATATTCCAAATATATTCCACATATCTAGAATCTAGAAACCCCCTGAGAATGCTAGATAATTGACAATATATTCAATAGTTTCAGAAAAATTGGATTGCAAATTCTATAATTCTACATATACATTATATTGTTCACGTTCATTATTTAATTAAAAAATATATTGTGTTTAGAACATAATAGTGGAATATTTCGGAAACCAGAGTAATATCACACTCCTTTTTCAAAACGCTCATGAGGGTTACTTTGACGAGAAACAGATTAATGTGTTTACTCAAATATATCAAAACGTTGGAACAATACAAACGGCTAAATTGTATAGAAGCGAATTTAGCAAAATTTGGGAAGTTGAGTATATCGAGTTGGTTGTTGGCTCGGTGAATGTGAACACTGGCTTGCAGATAGTGTGATTACTTTAATTGCAGAAAAGAAATTAAATTTCATCATTTGAAGCGAAAATATGCGGATAATAATTTTTAACTAATTTTTGAATATGAATTTCTACTAAGAAATTATTATTGCTCAAAATTTACAGTCTTTATATTTTAGAGCACTTAATTTTATAAAATACATTTTATTGGTGGAAATACAATTCCCTGTTAAAAAGTGTTTTATGATGATATAAGTCTATCAACCTGATGCCAGCAATGGCAGATATAATTTAAAAAATTGCAGAGCAAAAGACAAATCAAAATTATGGTCTTGTATTACCTGCACAAATTATAGATTGTGTCTTTTATTTGAGGGTCACAATTAAGTAGCCAAGAGGGTATTCATACCCCACCAGATACGTCATTCGCCCTAGTTTACCCAGTCCATTTAAATTTCAATCAATATTGTACCAATATATTATTATTTCAAGTATTGCAAGTGAACTTAGACTTCGTTACAATCTTTGTTTTCTCAAAACAAATTTAAAAACCTGCAACTGAAAACACTACAACATAATATATTTTCTTTTCTTCATTGTAGATAAATTAGGCCGCGCCTTTGCACAAATTTGAGAGTTTCTGGACACTGCGGATCTGACTTTTGGGTACTGGTTCATTGTCGCGTTCTGTGGAACCAGGATTTTCTTGGACCTAATCAAATGACATTTTGTTGTCCCTTAGTTCCATTGAACAAAAAAGAAAAATTTTGGATTCTTATTCTGAAAAACGTTGTCCCAGTTCCTTCATTTTTGGTTCCAGTCCCATTAGGTTTTTAGTTCAAGGTGCCAGTTCCATAAGACTGGGACCATTAAGTCCCATTAGACTAGACGACTACAGACCAGCGTTTAGTCTAAATATTATGTACTTTGAACGTTTGAAAAATTGGATGTAATATTGGAACCATTGTTAAGATTATAACGTGTATTATTTATGATTGTGTTCATATCCAAGTAATTCGAAAATTCTTTATATGCTTTAACTAAAATGTTTTAGAATGTGAACCCAAAAAATGTAACCATATGATTTACACTGGGATGCTAAGGGTTAAACTCACTTAAAATATAAAATTTAATTTACATTTTTACGTATTACTGAGTATGAACACTGTATACCACTTTTCAATATCAATCACAATATAGTTTCACAGGACGTAGCAAAATATTTTAAGTGAAAATCAAAGAAATATTAAATTTTAGTAATGTCATTCTACAAAACGATATACAATGGGAAATCAATAAAAATTTAATAGCACATTGCATCAAATAGTGACATTGTGTCAAATTAAGTTATTGGTGCCTATCTCTGTGACTTTAATATGCTGATCAAAAAAATTAATCTAAGCTACCTAAAATTTTTCAACAAATTTTTGGCACACTGTAATTTTTTAATTTGAACAAAATGGTGTACAGCACTTAGCATTTGTTTCAAGTTGCCAGAATAACTTATAATCACAAAAACCAACCAAATTTTATATAGTTTTGTCTTGGGCTCAATAGTTTCTCAATCATATTAAGCAGCGTACATTCATATTCAAACTTTCTTGTCAAAAAACAAAGTTCCTAAATTGCAAGTCTTTATTTAAGACAAGTTTTTAGGGTAATTTGTATACAGTTCTAAAATAGTTTGACAACAATCAGAAAAAATGCATACACTGCTATTAGTTTAATATGAGTGCACTACAATATATTTTCATTGTAAGGGTTGGCAAAGACTACATTTTCTAGCAAAGCAAAATTTTTAAGTACCATTACATTTTTCTATTAACAAAACCAGGATATTTCCATTAACTTGTACAACTTAGAATTAACCATTCACTATTTAGGTGATGAAGCCAGGTGGTAATCTATCCATTGATCTCTAGTGGGCATCTGCCCGAAGCAGATCTCCACATCCAGTTTCACCATTCATTCGTTGGTTGAGTGCTACTTCTCAGCTCAATCGATATAGCTTATGTGTACCCTATCCTAACTCAGTGTATACTCAAGGCATGGCACAACTCGACTTAAACTCTATTTTGTAAAAGTGTTTCATCTATTTGCAACCAGGCTTGTTACTAGTTGTTCATTTAATATTACATGTAGCCATTACCGAAATATATTGGCTTATTTAAGTATATTTAGTTCGAACAACTTCCTAACCTACATTTAAAATTTACTACATGTACAGTCACTTTATCGGTCAATTATGGGTCATTAATTTGGATCTAAAACAATATTAATACATTTTCTAGATTTCAGTTATCCAACCATTTACTGACAATTAATTATTTAATACATGTAGAAATGAAATGCTAGTCGGCTAATCGAGAGAAAAACCCCTACACCTAACTTAAGTGCACTTTCGTGATCTGGCACAGAGACCCTAGAATCATTCCCTGTGATGGATCCAGACCACTACTAAACACTGCTTGATTAGCTCGACATTGTATTAGATAATCAAACCGTTAATGATGAAACAAAAATAAGAATTCCGAATAAAATTCTTTATCAAAACTCTTACAATGGTTTTCAATCTATTTATAGTAATTCCAAAAGAAGTACCTTTCGATTCAAATTTAAACTTTCTGCAAAGATGGTGGCTGAAAATAATGAAAGCGTCAATTAGTCAAAAAATATCGACAGACACAATTACCTCTTTTTTGACACATATTGTTTCTTGGTTGCATTATACAAATAAATCTTAAATATCTCTAATTGATTTAATTACAATATTTTTTTAATCATCTTCTTTTCGATCTTAGTCCTTTGTGCGACATTTGCAGCTTATTTCAGATTTTATGTGGATGATGCTACATATGCACTATTTGCTAACTTTGGAGCAGAACTTTTTACCTTTTATCTTTCATCATTTATCTTTGAGTTTTTGATTCATACAAATGTAAACTTTTCTTTTTTTTGCGAAAATATGATAAAAAATCCTTATTTTTTAGGAGTGCATCTAATAATTTGACCAGCACTGTAACTAGGGCCCGAGGGTGCTCGCATGTAGACACTTGGTGGAGTGTCACCAAATTAATCATAGTAAGCAGTCTGTCACTGAATTGAATTAGTATAGGTATATGGAAAATCAAATAGATAATATAATTACTTTACATGGTTCTTGAAACATGTACAATAAACTGAAATCATTTTAATAAATGCGATTCCATTTCATTCAAAGAATTTATTATCTATTGTTTTTACATGCAAAATGAACAAACTTATTTTGACCAATACTGAGATAGAAAATAATAACAGAGTTATGTTTGCCAGAGCCATGGTACCGTGTTATCTAAATAGAGTATTAATAGTTATATTAAATCCTGAATGGCTGCATCATTATATGGGTTTAGACCAACTTAGGTCTCAGAGGCGAGGCATAGGGCTAATTGGACCTTTTCTAATTTGCCAATTATACTATGACATTTTTCCCTGCATAGCGTTATTGCTCTATGAATTGAAAATATAGCATACATTTACAAATTTATAATGGATTTGAAATACCACTGAGAAATTGATTTACTTCAGAAAAATATTGCAAATAATTTTTGTAAAGGAAGATATAATAGGCACAGGCCAGAAATTGTTTAACAAGAAATCTGTTTGGCAGGAACAAGCAATCAATTTTAAAATTACAATAGAAAGACATTGAAATTATAATCGTTTTTTTTCAATGTCACTTATTTCTTTTTTCAGAAAGTAGGTAACTTATTCACTTAAACGACTATGACCAAATCATCAGAATGGTCGAAAATAATTGGATTTAACTGAAGGTTCTCTGGAGGTATTAATAACATGTCTAAATGGGTGAGATTGACTTTGATTCTTATTCCAGAGTGGACTACAAAGGCAATGCCTTCGTGAATTACGCCAGTTTTAGGACAGTTGACCAACGACTAATTGCTCTAAATTGCTTTATGTATAAGGACCAATGTATATCACTTTTAATTCTGCTCAAGTATGTCATTGATGATCTTGGAAGGTAGAAAAAACGATTTATAATCTTGTATGTTATCTTTGTTTTTCTAGTTGCTAATGCAAATACGTGTGAATTTAGGCGCCACGCGCACTAGTGATTTTTTATTTACGTAAAACGAAAATATTTAGCTTACAAAACAGAGTTTTCTTTACGTCAACCCGCACTAGCAATTTAATGATCACAGATATTAAAAAATTTATTTATTTTTGCATTGATTAAACAATTGACACATAAAATAGAACATAGTGTTTTCAATAGATGTGCGCGCACTGCAATTAATTTATTGATCAATTCGTCAAAATGAGAAACATTGATTCATTCAGTAGCAAGCAGCGAATTATTCTTACAAGCAGTTAAAGGAAAAATCGTAGCAATAGCTTTTTGAAGAGGAGTTTTTTGAAAATTGGACTAAATTAATTGACTTGGAAAGATGGATAAAGCTATTACTTCGCTCACTACATTTATAAGAGGTTTTAATATTCATGAATAATCTATTTTTTTCAGATACAAAAACATACATTTTTTTAAAGTTACTATCAGTGGCGCCACAGTAAATTTGGAGGCCCGGTGCGAGATGTTTATTCGCCCCCCACCCCCATCTCACAACTCCCAAATGTATGCATTAAATTTTCAGTAACTGTTTTGGTGTATACTACATACTTACCAAATATTTCGTCCCTGCATAACTATAACATTCAAAATAGTTTAAAATTGGGCCTCCATTTCTTGTTATATTTATATAATGACTTTGTTATTTTGCTGTGTTCGGACTCAAAAGGCTCCAAATTCCGAACTTGGGTCCTAGCTTGTTTAAACCTGCTTAAATTAAGTTTTATTTCTATTTTTGGAAAATTAAAAATTTTATTGCTCGTGTGGTGGCTACCACTCTGTGACGCCACTTATTACTATGGCACTGTTTTAACAAATGAAACTGAAAAATTTCTTTACGAAATTTTGTATTTTCATAATGTTATTTTTAGTCTAACTAATAGCAGTAATTTCAAAACACTGCGCCTTTTTTCGAAAGTAATTTAAAAAAATTCATAGGGTATTGACCAAATTTAGAATAGTCTTTAGGGTTATTCAATTATTACTGTAAGACATAATGTGGATTAAATCCATTCTAAATGAACAATTCCGCAGATTAATAATCACTAGTGCGCGTTTGACAAAATTTTGATAAACTATTTAATTTGTAAATTATTTAGTTTGTAAATTAAAAAATCAACAGTACGCGCTTATCCTTAATATACATCTTTTGAATTCATAGTTCATGTAGTAATTTTTCTGTTGACGTTATGCATTTAAAATTTTGCAGGAAATTCGAGTGGCAAATCGCAACAAATATTTTACGAAAATGAAGTTAACAACTACCCTCTTCGGAATTGGACTTTTTCTCACAGCATATGAATCTTTTGAAGCAAATATTTATGTTACATTCCTTAAAACTCACAACGTATCACGAGCAGATGTAAGTTGTTTAAAGATCTTGTTTTCTAATCTAAATATGGACACTGTATTTCTTATCAACAAATATACAGTTCGCAAACAAATTTCAAGGAATCATGAATACTTAGATTAATTTAAGCGAATTGGTTTTGCACTGACATTGTAGAATCAGTTGATTAACACAGAGTCAGAATAAATTAAATTGAAGGATTCTTTCAATTTGAATTTCATTGAATCTAATCATATATATATATATATATATATATATATATATATATATATATATATATATATATATATATATATATGTATATATGGTGGTTTGTTTAGGGGAGTTTAGAAAATGATTTTGACACATATATACACAATATTTTGGGGATTATTTGTGCTGGTGTTAACCAATGATATTTTTCTTTAGAATAGCATTATGGTCATGATATACTATTGTGATACATATTCAACATACAAAAATGTCTATTCACAGATTAGACATTGCCTAAAATATTTATAGAATATATATAATTCACCGTTAAATGTTCTACTTTAGTAATAGATTTTCTGGCTTCCTTTCATGATTAAGTGCATAACAAATCTTGCTACAATATTCTAGGTAGTTAGATTATTTTCTTGATAGTATTCAAGAGGAATCTTCAGGATTCCTGTAAAAATTGCTAACTAGTCTTAATGATTCTTAAGAACTTTTCAATGGGTATGCTCCACTAATATGTAAGCCAATATGACTCTCTACTTCAATTCTTATTGACTTTAGGCTAGCCGAATTAAAGTTTCGTAGTTGTCATGTAGTTCCAAGATAATAAATTCTACTTTTTAAACTATGTCAGACTTATTATTAACTAATCTTATTGATAAAATTCTAAATCTTTTATTACAGTTTCTTCGATATATTCCAAATATATTCCACATATCTAGAATCTAGAAACCCCCTGACAATGCTAGATAATTGACAATATATTTAATAGTTTCAGAAAAATTGGATTGCAAATTCTATAATTCTACATATACTTTATATTGTTCACGTTCATTATTTAATTAAAAAATATATTGTGTTTAGAACCTCATAGTGGAATATTTCGGAAACCAGGGTAATATCACAGTCCTTCTTCAAAACGCTGATGAGGGTTACTTTGACGAGAACCAGGTGAATGTGTTTATTCAAATAGATCAAAACGTTGGAACAATACAAACGGCTAAATTGTATAGAAGCGAATTTAGCAAAATTTGGGAAGTTGAGTATATCGAGTTGGTTGTTGGCTCAATTAATATGAGCACTGGCTTAGTAACATCACCATATATATATAAATTTGATGAAAAGAACTTTACGCTTGCAGATAGTGTTATTACTTTAATAGCAGAACAGAAATTAAATTTCATAATTTGAAGCGAAAATATGTGGATAATAATTTTTAATCTAATTTTTGAATATCAATTTCTACAAAGAAGTTATTATTGCTCAAAATTTACATTCTTTATATTTTAGAGCACTTAATTTTATAAAATACATGTTATTGGTGGAAATACATTTCCCTGTTAAAAAGTGTTTTATGATGATATTCAAGTCTATCAGCCTGATGCCAGCAATGGCAGTTATAATTTAAAAAAATGCAGAACAAAAGACAAATCAAAATTATGGTTTGTATTTCATACACACCTTATTGATTGGGTCTTTTATTTGAGCCAAGTGGGTATTCATACCCCACCAGATACGTCTTTCGCTCAAGTTCACCCAGTCCATTTAAATTTTTATAAATATTGTACCAATATATTATTATTTCAAGTAATGCAAGCAAACTTAGACTTCTTTACAATCTTTGTTTTTTCAAAAAAATTTAAAAACCTGCAACTAAGACTGAAAACACTACAACATAATATATTCTTTTCTTTCAATTGCGCAACTCTTCATTGTAGATACATTTGGCATCGCCTTTGCACAAATTTGAGAGTTGCTGGACACTGCGGATCTGACTTTTGGGTACTGGTTCATTGTCGCGTTCTGTGGAACCAGGATTTTCTTGGATATAATCAAATGAAATTTTGTTGTCCCTTAGTTCCATTGAACCAGAAAAGGAAAATTTTGGATTGTTATTATGAAATACGTTGTCCCAGTTCCTTCATTTTTGGTTCCAGTCCCATTAGGTTTTTAGTTCAAGGTGCCAGTTCCATAAGACTGGGGCCATTAAGTCCCATTAGACTAGACGACTACAGACCAGTTTTTGCTTTCATGGATTTAGCCCAGCGTTTGTCTAAGCATTATGTACCTTGAACGTTTGAAAAATTGGATGCAATATTGGAACCATTGTTAAGATTATAAAGCGTATTATTTATGATTGGGTTCATATCCAATTAATGTGAAAATTCTTTATATGCTTTAGCTAAAATGTTTTAGAATGTGAACCCAAAACATGTAACCATATGATCACACTGTGGTTCTAAGTGTTAAACTCAGATTAAAATATAAATAAATGATAAGTTTAATTTACATTTTTACGAATTACTGAGTATGAACACTGTATACCCCTTTTCAATATCGATCACAATATAGTTTCACAGGACGTAGCAAAATATTTTAAGTGAAGAACACAGAAATATTTTATTTTACTAATGTCATTCTACAAAACGATATACAATCGGAAATCAATCAAAATTTAATAGCACTTTGAACTACAATAACTAAAAATGCGTCTGCATCAAATGGTGACATTGTGTCAAATTAAGTTATTGGTATCTATCTCTGTGACTTTAATATACTGATCAAATAAATTAATCTAACTACTGGAAATTTTTCAACAAATTCTTGGCATGCTGAAATTTCTTGATTTCAGCAAAATGATATACTGCACTTAGCATTTGTTTCAAGGTGCAAGAATAACTCAAAATCACAAAAACGAACCTAAATTTATATAGTTTTGCCTTGAGCTCAAAATGCAAACTTTTTTGTCCAAAAAACAAAGTTCCTAAATAACAAGTATTTGTTTAAGCCAAGTTCTTAAGGTAATGTGTATACAGTTCTGAAATAGTTTGAGAACAATCAGAAAAAATACATACGCTGCTATTAGTTTAATATATTCATTGTTATGTTATACTGGCATCCCAAAGAATGCACTACAATATATTTTCATTGCAGGGGTTGACAGAGACTATATTTATGTACCATTACATTTTTAAATTAACAAAATCAGGCTATTTCCTGGTAATTTATAAAATTTGATTTTGAAGGCTTTCAAATTTCATTTCTGTCACCTGAGTGTATATATATATATATATATATATATATATATCTTACAAAGCCATCACAAATTTCTTTACAAAATTATTTGATTTTGTTGGTTTTCACTAAATTTTAATTATTGGTAGCAATAGTATGTAGAATAAATAATCAAATGTATCAATTTGGAAATAAATTGTGAGTACCACGTTATGACTGACAACTAAGATTTAAAAATTTTAATTTTTCCAATTCTTAGAGTTTATTGAATATTTATTGCTGAAACACTTCTCTTGCAGATATATATAAGCCTACTTCATGATTATGTGATTGGTTGAGAGCCACAGCACCTTAACATCTGTGTCAGTTTTCAAAATATCCTTTAAGTTAGGCAAATACATTTGTGTAATGTAGTATATTTAAGATGTATATAGATAGTTGCACTTTAGGAAATTTGTTTTGGTAGGAATTTCCACTCTTGGGAGCAGTGAAATATTTGTGGAATGGTTAAAGAAATTTTGCTCTAACAGCCAGCCTGATTTAGGTTCACACCATATGAAGATTTTTGGAAAATTTCTGCGGCCAAAACTTTCTACGCTTCATGTAGATTATAGAAATGTTCCTGGAACTTTTATGCAATGCTTTTTGGACTTGGTGTAATTCATTCCTAATTCATATATATATATATATATATATATATATATAA
>CABFPE010000312.1:89575-106194 GCA_900660155.1 Hofstenia miamia
ATATATATATATATATATATATATGTTTAGGTTACTGCGCTGATGCCTAAACATTCACGTTAAGAATGAAGAAAGCTTTTTTGTGTTCTGCTCATTATTTTATTAAGTTTTTTATTGATTGCATTCATAATGTTTGTGCTGTGGACTTGCTATTTCGATTATTGCCTGCAATTATTTTTACTATGGTTAAATGTCATTTAGTTAATATTTCTTATATATGTACATAAACATATATTTCTTACCAAGAACATGTAAGTAAACACAAAATTCCTGCAAAGTTACATATAAGTTAATCTTGCCAAGTAACATGTAAGTTACTTGCCAAGTTTTTGTATCAACACTTGCAAGTCTTTCCAAGAATGGCAATTTTCAATTTGCTGGGAATTCAAACCAGTTAATCTCTGGAATATAAATTATTCTTTTATAATTGTATGGTGTTATTATTTATTGTTGTACAGTGAATTAACTAATGTTTAACGGTTTTAAACATTAAAAAGACTAACACATCGGTTTTTGAATTTTAAGTGAATTTGCAAATTCAACGTTCTAACAACGTTGCTGTGACAGTAATGAACACGTCTAAACAACCAGTTTGTTCCAAATTCAACGTTTCTCTAAAGTCCGTGCAACGCCTTTATGTCACAAAATCAACGTTTGTGAAACTTTACTTCAATCAAAAATGTTTATTGGGCGATCATTATAATATTGCGACAATTGTTTTAAATCTTCGGAAGAATAACAGTTGCAACATAGATTGCGCAACGAATGAGCTATACATTGTAACATCACTAAGGCGCACGAACGTGTATTTGCCAATAGAACATGACTAAACTGTTTCTCTATTTACAATGACTTTGGTGTCTTATACAATTTACATTAAACATATGTACAAATAACTAGAAACACGAAAACAATGGAGCTGGCAGATACTAGTAACCAGTACCTGATGCTACAATATTGTGCAGTTAGTAGTAGAATGTAAGTAAAGGATGTTCTATCTAACATGTACGATAACTCTGCTATAGCACAAGATGTGTTTGACAATGCTTTGAGTGTTTGATTAGTGAACCCTTGCAATTTCAGCTGAAGACGTGCAAGTTTCATCATTTCTAAAGTATTCTTTTAATGCACAAGCAGTTTTTATATAGGAAACAGACAAAGCAACCTTTACATTCAAACTATTTAGTTATGGATTAATGGATAAATTCCTTAAGTTATGAGCTTTTCATAGAAAATACTGCATTTCGTTTTTTCGTTTGTATAGTTTAACTAATGAAATCCATGTGGTTTTCAATAATTCACTTACAGATAAAGTGAATACGTCCAAACAGAATTCAATTGAGGGAAGAGTAAAAGTCGAAAATCTGTATCAATTATTTTGAACCGTTTTTGTAAGATAAACAATATCAAATAGGGAAAACATTGGCGAACCAAAAAACAGAATGTAATATGCATTGTTAATTCAATCATACATATCCAACAATTTATTATAAACTCAAGTGTTAATTTGACTGTTATCACAAGTTAATGATATTACTCGCAATCTTCTTTGTAAAAGTTTATCCAAAATCATGACAATATTTGAAATTATTAAATCTGAATTAGAAGAAACAAGTGGAAGCGAATGAATAAGAAAAGATATAGATCATGAAATTATATTAACCATGAAACAGTAAATACTTCCATAACCATTAAAACTTTCATCCAATGCCAAGAAAGTCTATTCCGGTATACCTAGCCTCTTTGTCTAGATACAGAACATCAGCATGCTAAAAGTGTCTCACTAGGATATGAGACACCTGCGACATCATTAGGTTGAATTAGGATGCATTTGCGACACTTGTGGTTTTATCCTTAATGATCGGAATGTTAAATTTTTATAATAATTTATCAGAATTGAATGCACAAAATCAAAGGACTTGCCGTTGTGTGAAATTTTGTACACAACAACAAATAAAACACTACAGTAAATGTCTGGTTGTATTATACCACATACACAACACAAAAATGCAACAAGTCATAGACTACACCAAACTTATATTTTGGATAATTTTATTTCAATTAATATAATATTAAACATTTATATGAGTAAAATGGAAATGTAAATACCATTAAGTTTTCTATAATATATAAGAGAAGGTTTCGTGAGAGCAATGCAATCACGTTTGACATTGACAACCATTTGTTGTAACAACAAATGCCTATAGTAGCAGAAAACAATTTTGCTTGCGTTGAAATGCATGTGATTGTTTTGTATAGTGCTTTTTTAAGGAAAAAATAATATAAAAAAAATTTAGAAAAATTTTGAAAGGTATAATTGAAAAATACATATAAATAGGAAAAGTAATGAACTTTTTTCTCTTTTTTCTATGAAGCAGCATTCCTGCTGACATTGCGCAGTCCAAACTTTTACTAAGATATCAAACAATTTGTTATTTCAAAATTGAGTCTGGCTTAGAATTAATAAAAATAGACATGGCTGAAACCTTAGGCCAAGAATCTTAGAGGAAAATAAAAAAATAATGTATAATATTTAAAAACTTAAGACTGTAAAAGATATTTTTTCAAAACATGGTTTACAATTCTATATAATTTAGTGCATTTGGGTTTCTTTGCATTAACTGTCGCATAGCATTTAATCCACAATTTTTGAAAGTTTGGACCACACATTTTAAATTTAGCATCCAAAATGTATATATATATATATATATATATATATCCCAATATATATATATATAGATAATATATGGTATTTCTCAAATATTAACAGAACTTAGTGGAAATAATAATAAATTCCTTCTACTTCATGCCTGCATTTTCAATGCATACTATTTTGTTTAGGGCAGAAATAGTTGGTACTAAATGTATAATGTAGTATATTTCCATCTAAAATTGTAAAATGACAATTTGTGTCCATTAAATAATATTTGATGATAGTCATTGTACAATTATTGATTTAATATTTATTTGTATTTTGATTGCTCGCTCGTACGAGGAATCCATTTTGTTTGCATAATTTAAATATCAGACATGACAGTATCATTTAATATTTTGTTCTGCTATTACTCACCGTCTGATAATAAGTGAGTTACTATTTGCTATTATTTGTAAATACGCTATAGTGTGAATTCTGTTAATTTAAGTTTTGCTACCCTAGCTTCCAGTTGCTTTTATTTTTGATATTATAGATTTCCCCATCCGTATACTTTATTAACATTATATTTTAGCTTTTTCCGGATAATAGACTTTTACTAAATTGCCCATTTACTGTATTTTATTTTATTTATTTTATATATGTATTTGATCAGTATGATCAATGCTTAGGGTGTCACTTCGGGCGAAAGGTAGGATAACCAGAGGCTCTAAATGGCCCTCTGGTTTGACTCCTCTAGTCTAGGTGATAGTAGGTATTAGGTATTAGGATGAGTATGGTTAGGAAGCGCGGTTTGCATGTAGCTATAATTATTGCATTTTCTCCAGTCTAAAATGAGCTGAGAATTAGGTGTTGAAAATGGTTCATCGCTTCGGCAAGAGGCCTGATTCTGTAAGAAGAAGTTTGGAATTAACTTGTTCTCTGAATACTTGTTACCCATGGAATGAACATGCTCTTGTTTTCTCATTAGATAGAATGACATAATAACTAGTAGTTTCATTGGTTGTGTTTTAATATATCTAAAGATATAGTGCTTGCTGAGTGTTGCATGTGCTTCTACCACAAGACAAGCATTCTACAATAATGTCAATATTAAGATCTGGCACTTCTTTCACGTGAAAATCTACAAGTATTAATAAGCCTAGTGCTAATGCCAATTTCTAAGGCAACAAACACTAATTTAATTGTTCTATGTAGTCAGTTAATTTCATAGTGATAGGTCTATATTGACAACGGAATGGAAACAAAGTACACATGTCCAATATGCTTCGATAGCTTTCAAGATGCTCATTTTTTCAAATATCAACGATTATTATGGGACAAATTCCATGTTGTGAATGATAGCAAAATTCAAAAACATCATTGCAATGATTGTAACAAAGAAATAGAGTCTTGGGAAGTTGAAACTTGCAATAATTGTCAGGTTTCAGTTTGCTCAGAGTGTAAATGCTTGCATCCTGCTATAGATTGTGATTCTTATTGGAATGATTATGAATTGATTGATTATGGGAATCTATATTATAAAAATTATAAGGATTAATATTTTTGCATGGAACATGCTCAGGACTTTGAATATTATTGTTCTGAGTGTACAAAAAACAATTTCTCTGTGACAGTTGTAAATGTTCTCATTGAAGAACAGCACTACTTAAATTTTCTAATACGCATTTTAGGTCTCGTTTTTTTAATAGGGTATTTGAGGCCATAAGAAGATGTAACGTAATATCTAAAAATCTCAAGAAGGATAGGAAATCTTTTGAGCAGAAGTTTAAAGAAATGGATTCAAATGCACTTCACAACCGTGATTTTATAGTGAGAAAAGCCAATGAAGCATATGAGATGACAGCAGCAAATATACAAAAGAACATGTCAGAAATTACTATGATAATTAATGAGAATTAAAAACAAATTCATAATGCAAGAAAAGAACTGCTTGATTATTTAAAAAGTCAACAACGGAGACATCAAGCATTTGCCCCTGGAAATATGCATCATAGGATTTTAGGGGAGCTGTTTAATATGAAATTTCCTACTGTTGTAATTGAAAATTGGCCAGAAATTCCAAAACTTAATGAGAAAATTTTGGAAGAAAAAATTTTTATTAAATCTGAAGAGCTGCAAATAAAAGTAAAAGAAGCAGAAGAAATGCTTTTCTCCAGTAAAAGCTCTTACTTTTATGAACATTTCATGCAATGCCCCCGCAAAGTATCACGTATTAAATCAAAAGCAGGTGAATCACAATTGTGGGATATTACATATAATAAGCATTGTAAGGCAATTTTTTCACTAAAAACCATTAATAGGAAAGAATATCTTGTGGAAGATTCACGTAATGGGCTAACTAGGAGATGGTTGATTGACAATTGCTCATACAATTATCGTGGAAATTACTTGGCTATTTTGCCATATGATCAAGTGCTGGTGCTGAGCAATGGTATTCAAAATACATTCAAAGAACTGTTAATTTTTGATAAAATTTCTGAAAAGTTTAGCAAGTTTTACGTTCCTTTCTGTGAAATTAAAAAGATAAGTATCATTCGTTCAACACCACATAAAAATTATGTATTATTTCTATCAAATGACCGACAGAAAGTCTACATGTACTGTGTACTCACTGCAGCATGCAAAAAAGAATCACTTCCCAGCTAACTATATAAAATGATGAGCATAAGTGAAAACTTAGATCACATGGCTTTGCGCACCACTGATGAAATTCATTTATATTCTTTTGAAAAGCAAACTCTTTTATATGTAATTGTAGATCATGGATTTGATGTTGAAATACCGTGTGGGGTTTCGTTTCTAACAGAAGATATTATTATATATGGGCTGAATGATGGAACTCTGAATATTTTTGAGCTCACTAATCATAAGCAATTAAGAAAAATTAAATTTATAAATGCAGGGGATGAATTCTTTGAATTGAAACATAAAACACAAATGGTATCCACATGCAATTCTTCAAAGTTGATTTTTAATCAAAAGAATGAAATTTTTGAACTTTCCATTACAGGATTGAAGGAACAACCATATAAATATTAATTTAAGATATCTGTATTTCACACAATTTAGTCAAGCAGTGGAATGTTGCAACATTGAGAATGAAATTTAAAGGTTACTTTTAGATATTGATAAATAATAGTTAATATTTTTAAAGATAATGTACAAAACAATAAAAAAAACAAGAAAACATGCAGAATAATAAAAAGGCAATTCAAAATTTTCTTTTTTTAGCGCTTTGCATCAGTGAATCTGTTAAATGTTTTTGTATATTGTTGAAATAAATGTTTGTGCATGTTCTGGCAATGCGCCAATTTAAAGAACCCAAATGAGAGTTGTATATAAAATCGTTAGTAGAGTATAACAGAAGCAAAGATTAGTAATACATTCGCAAGTTTGAAGGATTTTTCGAAATTAACTCCTTATGATTGAGATTTAAGAACACAATATAATGTATGTGTAAATTATTTAATCAAATCCCTTAAGTTTTACTTAAAATATTGTAAAAATCGGGATAAGTCTTTGGAAAACGATGCAATTAGAGAAAAATAACAGTTGCAACATAGATTGTGCAATGAATGAGCTATATATTCAGAAAAGTATAAAATATAATTTCACGTTCGATCTGCAAATCAGGTTCATCACTAGGATTACTGAGCATTTCTAAAACTTCACTTAAAGTCGATAAGTGATAACTATCGACAATAGTCTTAAACTTTTGTATTTGTTTTGATTGCTGCACTTCACCTATTCCGACTAACAATCTTCCACCACTCAATTGCCTGCAATCCTGAATTTTTTTCTAGTTGATCCTGATTAAGATGGGCAGTTAGTAGTAGTATGTAAGTAAAGTAGGGTGGTCCATAAAAAACAAACATCTAAATTTCTTTGCTCCCTGGCCAGATTCTATTTCCATTTTGGTAAAAAACAATGTATGCAAAATTAGAAGCCAATCAATAATATTTAGAGGTGGCTCAACAGTCTCCAAGTTTTGAAATTTTCCTACAGACTGCATTATTTCTTATATTAAAAAAATGTAGGATTGACGTTTTGTTTATTGGGATGGCAAGTAATTACCGTCTCTCCACCGTTCAACTACATCCATTGACCGCCTTCCAATTTTGCTTACAGATACCTCTACTGGAGAAACACAGCTTCTTGGTGTTCCAAAACTGACTTCAGGAACTGGCAAGAATCAAGCTACAGCAGTGTATGAATTGTTACATGATTGGGGTTTGGAAGAAAAGGGACGTCGAGCTGGAGCATGCATCCTTCATGTACATAAAATATAACAAGGACACAAAAATTTCATACAAGGATGAAATATCAACGAACTATAAATACAATAGTGTAGCAATCTTAAGTTATATTTAATAGAAAGCAAGTTATTATGAACAAACTAGAAATACAATAATAGAACAATTTTAAGTTAATTTTATAGAAAGTGAGTAAATCGCAATATTCGATGCGCATTATTATTGCCATTCCATTCTATTATTATAAAAGAAATACGAAATTTTCCACTTGCAAGATTTATGGGAAGTCAAATATTGTGCAAAAGCTTTTTTCTTCAACTTTTTTGACCTGATGTTAAGTAAATAAATGAATTGTTAGTAAAATGGCTTTCGCATAGCCTATATATGACTATGATTAGAAAAGCAAAATCCAATTACCCCAAAACGTTCTTTTCTAGTGCAAAAATGTTGAAAAAATTGAAGAGTTGTCGTACCCAGATTTACACAGGAGCAGAACATTTTCGCACCATTTTTTGAAATGCGATACAGTGTATTATGATAATTTTCCGCAATTAATATTTCAGCATCAATTTTATTTCATGATATGCTTCATCGTTCCAGGCCGTGATTATAGTTGGCGATGTAAGATCTCATCAATTTTAAATCAAATTTCAAATTTTCATTGATTGGGGATAAGGCTTGCAAAACAAACTTGTACATGTGATTATGTGATGCTTGTTAGTTTTAAAATATCAAATTGCCATATCAGAAATATAAAGTTTTTATTCACAAATCATTAGTTATAATATTAAACATTGCTAACTCAGAGACGAGTCTAAGATCAATGAATTGGGTGGGCTATAGACAAAGTTACAAATGGACCGAAATTTTTAGTTTCAAATGAGATGACCTAGAATCAGCAGAGCTGGCAGTGTTCATGTCCAATGCAGTTCGGTATGATCCGGTCTTCAATTATTGATGAAGATTTCCGAAGATTTTATGCAAGCTTATGCAATTTATTTATTTTTATCATTCTTTTTATATTTCAATACAATGTATACATATTTATAATAAAATATGTACAATAAATAACTTATAATAAAAAACACCGACGTCATTCGACACATAAATTCAATATTAAAGCCAAATAATTCATTGTTGTTTTTTCAGTTATATATTTCTTATTTAATAGTTTGGTCACTTTAGCAGTGGCGTATAAATTAATTTTAATGTCGGTTTATTTTATAATTACGTCATATTTCATTCTTAAATTCATCTTCAGTGGGAACAGAAGGTTGATATTATCAAACATTTTGAAATCATAACTACGATATTCATTGCAATATTAAATTTTTAATCTAAGTTTTATAAAGTAATCAAAATAAAAAATGAAAATCGGAAATGGGATTTTTCATTTTGCAAACCATTCGAAAAATTTAAAGAATAAAAAAGTGCAAATAGAATTTAAAAAACGAAAATGAAAAAGAGGCATCTCCGTTTTTCAATTTCAATTTTAATTTAGTCTTTTCAAAGTGAAAAATATAATTGAACTGCCCACCTGTTACCTGCATAGCATTGCTATTGGATGGATTGTTAAATATCAAGAGGCGAGCATTTCATCTTAGAACCAATGCAAAAAGGCCGAGGCTGAAAATTTAAACTAACAATGTAATATTCAGGGGTCCCCATTTTTGTATTTAAATTGCATAGCTTACATAAAATAAAATATTTTATTTTTAAGGCTCTTGTAATATGTAATTTAAATTTTCTGGAACGTAAAATATATAATTGCATTATTTTTTACAGAAATTTTACTTGATTTTTATTTTTATATGTACTAATACTAATTCAAAATAAAAATTGATAAAGGAATATGTAAAACATAAAATGTAACAAACTGCTAAAAACATAAGTTGTAATTACTGAAGCTTTGAAATTTTTTGGACGAATTTGTGCTTGACGTAAAGAAAGTTCATGGCTTCTACGTGCGATCAGCATCATTAACTTTTTTGTAGGCTAATAAGTGAGATTAGCTCTACTAAAAAATTGTTTGATAAAGTTTGAAGTGGCTGTCACCCAGTGACGTATGCAAGGGGGCATGGTGGAATGTCCCCGTCAGGCTTTAAAAATTAATTTTAATTGGCTAAATCAAAAATTTTTCAGTAATAAAATGCATTGTTCACGGTCTATTTCCTCAATATTATGAAATTTTCGAGGAGCTTTGATCTTCTACTAGTACGGCTCCCTGTCAGAAAGTAATGTGTACAATCCTGTTCGTACCCATTTCAAATTTTCATTCTCGCCAATGCTATCAGTTTTTAGTTGTTTCTTTAATTATTTACAATATAGCTCTAACCCTGTTATTCACATGGTGTTACCTGCTCACTACAAAATCGAATCATATTGTAATACTGTTGATAACAAATCAGTCATCATTAAAACTATATCTAAGAATTTATGGTCGGCTTTCAATGAAAAGTATGGACATCTACAACGGACTTTGTATCTGCATTACACCCTAATTTTAAATCCATGAACTTCATGTATAATTCCCCTTCAAGTAATTGTCAGTTTAACAATCTCATTCAAACAAAGATAAAATAAGCGTTGTTATCCTTCTTCCATGATAATTGCGAATCAAATGTTGATCCAAATACTATTGAAAATACTGATCCGCAACCAAAGAAGGCAAAATTTGATATCATGAATGACATGTTTGAATATGAAAACAGCTTCACAACACTCTCTTCTAGAACAATTCACAAAGAATCCATTAAATGTGACGATCCACTATACTACTGGATGCTTAGAATAAATGAATATCAATCTCTAGCTAAAGTTGCAAGAAAGCCTTTTGTCATTCAGGCCAGTAGTGCACTATCTGAAAAACGTTTTAGCATTGGTAGAACTTTGACAGACTTAAGAATTGGGTCATATTTGTCTAATAATCACATCAATTGGGTACGAATCATTTAACAATTCCTTGCGAATTTAGATTTCTCTGATCTAGTAATGAATTGTACTGCTCGCTGAATTTTTTTCTCAAAATCACTTGGTTTCTTGGGCGGGAATTTTTTGATAATGCTTGGGAAAGAAAAGTCAATTTTCCTGGTTTATAATGAAATTCCATTGACTGGTACATAAAAAGTCATTGAAATCTCGGAGACATGAAGATAATGACATGTGGTGCAAACTTTAAAGCAGTTTGTGGTTTACTAGTGCCCCCTTGTGATTTTGAACTTGATGTATCTTACACGTAGAGTATTTTGTCATAAAAGTTTCTACATCACAAAACATTCCTGGCAACCGCACAAACAGTCTTGTGAACTCTTTAGATTTCAGTACGCCCATGTGTGCTCCATGTACAACTTCAAGTAGTTGTTGGCGGCACGTAATTAGTATATAGACACTGCAGCCACGAATATTGTTTTTTTTTCTTGATGTGTTGCTCGTGTTTAATTTTCTCCCAATTCTTCTGCTCATTTGAGGTGGGAAAGTTTCGATTGGGTCTATTTTTCTAATTATCTTATCAATTGAGTCCGAATCATTTGACAATTCCTTGCGCTGAATTTTTTTCTCAAAATCTTTTGGGTGCCCGTTTAAATTTTTGATAAAGCGTCAGAGACAAATGTCAGTTTTTCAGGTTTATAATGGATTTCCAATGTCTTGTACTTTTGGAATGCTATAAAAAGTTGTCGAAATCTCGTAGACACGTTGATAATAGCATGTGATGCAAACTTTCAAGCAGTTTGTGAACTAATTCAAAAGTTACAATTGATTTTGATGCATCAGTTTGCAAGGTTATCAAAAGCCCTTAGAATTGGGTCTGAAGTAAAGTAATTGATCAAGCCAATAACAACACTCTCATAATGTTGTGTATCCATGAAAAAGTTTAATCTTTCTTTAACAAGTGTCTTAATGAAGAAGTTATTTCTGCGTAATTTGCTATAAATTCATATAGATAGTTGATCATTTCTAGAGGTCTTTGTAGAGGTTAATTGTCATTTGATTTTGCGTACTTCTTAGCATAAATCTCACGTACTTAACTGTACTTTTCATTAACTTAATCTTTCGCTTATTGAAGTTGACATTTCTTTCCAATTGGTGTTTTTAATAATGCTTTTAGTATTTCGCTTTGTTCTTCCATAGCGGTTGCAATAACAATGTCGTCATGTATAGCTAAGACATTCTCAATATTTCTGAATTCTTCATAGAGAATATTTTGCGACTTGTCAGATCCTGATGTCAATCCAAAAGGTATTAGTAAAGCGATTTCTTGACCACCATGAAAATTATAGAGTGTAAGTAAATTCAATACCATTCAAGATCACCTAAGATGTTATTGTACCCAAGTTTGGTAAAAACTATGTTTTTTACAAAAAAAAGTTTTAAACGTTTAACATAATAACTTTTTTGCTTTTGTACAGGCTCAACTCAATGTACTTATATTTTGCTGAAAACACACATATAGTAGGAACATTGAATTATGATAAACTTTTACCATTCATTTTTCATTTGATAAACGAAAAAACCGCAATTTTTGCACTTTTTCATTAGGAAATCGGTTATGAAAGTAAGAATGGAAAAAACCCAAAACTTTTCACATAGTTCTATATATATTTGAAAAAAAACAATTAAAAAACAGCTGTTTAATGCTGTCTTTGAAATATGTTTTAAACTAAAGAAAGGCCATGAACCGGAGAATTTTTTTAAATATTGGCGGCGGGAAAATTTACAGATTATTTACACTATTTACATTCAAATTCAGAAAAAACATAATTCTTAAGCATAACCATGTGCTTTCAAGACTTGTATATAGATCTAACATTACTAAAATTATCCTGAAAAATTTAAATTGGCACTATATAAGCAACAATTTACAACCATTCAAGGATTAAATATTTACATAGCACCACTTTGAAAATTTTTGCAACTTCTTTGCATTATCTTTATTATGTTTTGCAGTTCTTTTGCATAGGTTATTTAGGAAAATATTCATAGATTTTGCAATTATTTTTTTGTGGAAAGAAAATTTAAACTGATATTAAAAGTAAATGTGCTCAAAATTAGACTACAACATTTGCGACAAAACAAAATTTTGAACGTGTCCATGATGCTACAAACGGAAATATAACATGTAGCACCAGTACACATTCTGAAATGCGCAAAACATTCCTCAATAGTATCGCCACCAAAATGTCCAAGCATTACAAATTCATGATTATACTCCATATCAGTTGAAAAAAGATATGTTTCTATGGCAATATATGCGTTGGCTAGTCGATAAAGAGAAGAGTCTGTGTCTGTAGACAACGATCCAATAGAATTAAAAATGCATGACATGTACTGACCTAACCTTCCAGACCTTTCTGAAAACAACAGCTTTTCATCATCTAGTCTTGAAATTAGCCCAGATGCTATATTTCTTGATTTTATATGCCCTGTAGAGGATTTGCAATTTCCAACATCAAAGAAATATCTAACAATACGAATAAATAAGGCAGTATCACCAGCTATTTCCAAAGCTGAGGCAGTGTAGTTGTTAAATACTTTCAAAGCTAAAGACATTTTTTCTATTTCAATCTTTAAGAGCGCAACTGGAGAACTGGTAAGTGTAGAATTTTTTCCCAAGGCTTTCTTGTCATGTTGATAAAGAAGACTAATATGCTTTCATTCAGCCTTTCTTACCTGCTCATCATTAGAAACATTTTGTAAAATAACGTCATAAAAATTAAGTTGCTTCATTTTCTCTGTGAACCAACAATTACGAATTGATTTGACTAAAATAATTATTCTAAAAAATGGCCAATTCGCCTATGGGCAAGGGATACCTACTAAGCCAGGGGGAATCAACGGGATTCTGAAAGTGTCCAAACACGAATTGATTTGTTCGATTATAATCTGAAATGATACACGGCACATGTACACTCATATCTTCTAGCAAGGCACGAATGTCATAGATTACTTGTAAGATAAAAGAAGATGAGCGATCTTATTTTTGGAATAGTTTGAAAAGAAATGTCCTTGAATTAAAAACACACTGGATTACAACAGCAAAAATAGTTGTAGCCAGTTCAGAGGGTTGAACGAACGCATAGCCAAAGATCAAGATATATCCACCTTGATATTCTACTTACCAGAAAAAACTTATTCGAATTTTAAAAAGCATGCATGTGATCTACTTGGTAAATCATCAACTATAGATTGTAAGAGGCCTCGAGTCCATTTTGGACACAGTAAAAGTCAGTTTTTGCAGATGTCTAATACTAGGAATATAATTAAAAGTTTACGAATATATTTATACCCACTTCTTGAAATTGAATAAATTCCAAAGAATAAAATAGTGTCTTCTATGCAGTAGTAATCTCCCTGGTATTGACTATAACTTGAATTTAAAAGACGAATTTGTCATAGCAAATATTCTTCACGTTTTTCATGTTATTAAGCATTTTGATCTATAGCCGAATGATTTACTCTTAAAAGATTTAGCAGATCATCTAGTTCACTCCAATGTTTTAGCGTCATTGAAAAAAGAAAATAAATTTTAAATTTTGATAATTTCCAGAAATACAGTAACTCTCAAATTCGTTCTTTTTTCTCAATAAAACAATTGAAATTAAAAAATGGGACCAGAGTTATTTGAAGACAAAATTCTCATACCGATTTTCGAAAAACAAAACATTTGCAAATCTGAAACGTTTTCATATGTTTTTCTAAAGTAATTTTCAAAGTTTCCAAAGCTTATTGTGTCAGTTTTCAGAAAAGAAGAAATATTTAAATAAATATTTGACAATATAGGTATTAGACCACCTAATTATCTAAGAACTAGGTATGGAAAGAATTTGAATATATTTACAAACATCAGATTTTTCATTGAAAAAATATATATTTGTGTATACTTCATGCACAAGAATTAGTTTTAGCACAAATCTATATTATTTCATGAGCGGGCCAAACCATAGATGTGTCCATGTCAAAGGCTTAAATAAAATTAGTAAAAAATGTGGACGAATCGATTTGTTACATAAAAGTATCGATAATAGAAACAGAGTAAAAATGGTTTAAGATATATGATATAAGTATTTTCCAATAATATCTGTGAGGTCCAAAAGCACCCCAAACAGTGTCCACGTAGTAAAAAATGTAATATGAATTCAACTGTCAAACTATTAAGTTAGCACAATTAACATGCTATAAAAACTAAGCACAAATATGATTCTATATTTGCATAAATATGAAATGTATTATAAATATTTTGCCATTCCCAATTTGGAATGATATTGTATAAAGTGGGACGCTTTCTTTTCTAGTTAAAACATTGTTCAAAATTTAAAATAAAGAATATTAATAGGAAAGTCGAGACAAATTACGATAGGTTTTGTTTTTCATTTTTGTCATCAATGATTTTGTAATTTCTTAGTTAAAAATAAGCAATATAAATTAATTTTTTGTAGTTTTCCGCCCATTGTACCTTTAAAGGTATAATCATTCTTCATTGTGGGAAATTCTTTAATGGAGTTTCTTTGTATTGAATTGAGTAACAATGAGAAGATATGATTTAGATTTAGTTAAGATGAAATTTATTTCAGCAGTATAATAATATACTTGGATGGATTAGGTTTAAAAGTGAAAAAAATTGTTGTAGTGATGCCACATAAGACTTATCAAAAATAAACAGCGATCTACTAGACTAATAAAACATGAAATGAATCGGTTTTGTTTTAATAAATATTTTGTCTACCTAAAAATAACTATTTAAAAAGTCCAATCGAAGTTGATTATAAATTGAATGTTAAATGGAACCATACTGAAGTTGCTCAATATGAATTCAATTCGATCATATTTCAAAGGTTATATTGCAGTTTACCATTCAATTTGTTCATTCTTCAAGATATTTTTCTAGCTCCACTCACTGCTCTGGAAAACAATGTTTGTTAATGAGTATGCAGATTTGACATTTGTTTACTACATCTTCCACTGTTTTTCTTAAGTAAGTGGTGATGAAGTCTTGTGAATTTTTTTTTGATTCAATAGACTCTAAGGTGGCCCTTTTCGTGAATCTTTTTGGCAACTTCTCATTTGTAATATTTGGGTAGAGCTATCCTAATGTTGGTATCAGAGGCTGCATATAGTATACCACTTGGTGTTATCTTCCACTTTTATGTTTTTTATAACACTGCATTGCCATACTGTTGATAATTTTTGTATCATTTTGAACACATCTAATGATTTGGCTGAAGGCCATATCGTTTTGTTGAGGTTTTGGCTATCTCTTCTGCCATTATCTATTCCTTGATGATTATTGTGAGTTGAGGCAATATTGGTTTTCCACCTCTATCTACAATGATGTCAGGCAGAGCTTTGTATTGTATTGTTGGTATTAATTCTAAGTTTCATCTATCACTATCTTCCTTTCATAGTTCTCTCTGATATTGTGGTAGTACCATCCACAAGTCTGCGTTGTTGTGCAGTTTTCCTTTTCAATGCTCAATTGTGAAATTGAAGTCGTTTAAGTACTCAATTCAGCATGCTACTATGAAAGATCGATCTCCTGTGTACTTTTTCAGCCAACAAGGCTGCTGTTGATTGCATGTACTTGGAAGATTTCCTCTCCAATAAAGAAATAGTGGAATTTCTTTAGGGATTCTATGTGGGACAACATTTCCAATTTGGTTGCACTGTAGTGTTCTTCCACTGTTTTTGTGATACGCACTTCATCTTTACTTATTTTTCAGTTCTGGATTTGGGTTAGAGAGGCTCCTATTGTGATGGTACTGATATCGCAATTGAGGATGAACTTGTTATGAGATGTTAGTGAGTTTAGTGACATGATTTTTTTTCATATCCGTGTTTAGGTTGTCAAGTTTCTCATGTTCCTTCCAAGACCATACAAATTCTTTGGTTTTTTAATAGATGGCCCATGTTTACAGTCTTCATTGCTAGATTTGCAAGAAATATGTGGTAGTAATTTATAAAGCTAAAGATACATTGGACGTCTTTCTTGGTTCTCGGAGCCTTAACTTCTTCTAACAGTGGCTTAGAATTATCTTTTATTTGTATTTTTCCATGTTGTATGGTTTTGTTGATCAGGCATTTCTTTGTGTTTTTACATAATCCTTCATTGTATAGAAAGCTTGTTTTGGAAATGGTTGTGATGTCTTAGTCATTTGGTTGGTTTTTTCTGGCTGATGTCCGTTAGTAGTAGCATGTTAGACTTTCTCATTAAATTTTGCAGAGCTATTTCAGTAATTGTGAACTGTTTTGCTTTGTTAACAAATTTTATGATGTTTTGATCTTAGTAATATCTTGAAAATGTCTTCCTTGATTTCATGGTGATGTAGGTAAATTTGTGCTTTTTCATCCTTGTTATCAGATGCCTCTTAGTTTCCCCGATGTATGATTTATTGCAATCATCACATTCATATTGGTAAATTAGAGGAAACTAATTTTTTTAGGGATAAGATCTTTGTTGCTAAGAATGTTTTGTTGAAAACATTATTATTATTTAGGACAATTTCGGTGAATTTTAATTTAGTTTTCAATATTTTGATTTTTCCCTTTTAGCATTTAAACTTGATTGCCTAAATACGTAAGTTTTTAATATACTGACGAAATATTTTTCTTATCATTGTTTGTTTCTTGAAGTTGTTCTAAGTTACCTTCTTTAAATATTGAACACCATATTAAAATTCACCAAAATTGTCTTTTTCTATATATATATATATATATAT
>CABFPE010000312.1:171458-181522 GCA_900660155.1 Hofstenia miamia
AAATTATAATTATAATTAATGTTTTAAGGTGTGCTTTGTAGAAATTATTTAATTTGTTTTTGAATGAATAGTTCAATGTAATTTAGTTAATTTATTCGTTGCCATTTTGATTTAGAAAGTTATCATAGAGTTTTTCAAATGGCGGCATTGCAACCTATTTTGCTTACTGTTGTTGTCCTCAATTTTTATATATTCATCCTAGTGTGTGTCTTTGACGAACCTTGTTATGGTTCTTCATTGATATATTTTTAGGCTTAAATACATTTCAACATTAAAAGGTGTATTATTGAAAGCAAGTATTTGACAAATGCGAGGCAACGTGAATTTAAGAACTTTTCTACATTTTTTTCACATTTAGAATGCATTGCAGTTGTGTATCCTACTTAGATTTGTAAATAACTTAATTTCTTTTCAGTGGAGTAGATTCAACCAACCTCATTGCTTTTCAGTGGAGTAGATTCTCCCAACCTCATTGCTTTAGATAATGAATATGTAAATTTAATAAAGTAGTTACCTAAAACTTTCTAAATCAAAATGGCATTAAATAAATTAACTAAATTACATTGAACTATTCATTCAAAAACAAATTAAATAATTTCTACAAAGCACACCTTAAAACATTAATTATAATTATAATTTAATCCCTATAAAACAACATTTAATCTTTATTAAAACGAATATCACATTAAAAAGTTTCTCAAATACTACTAATGCTGTAACAATACTTTTGATTGGTAGAAATCTATGACGTAATATAGAACTTAATACGGATTATAGCCTTGACATATTAAAATTTTTCGTCGTAGTTTATTATATTTACTGTATGTTTGCAATTAGAAATTTATATATTTTTATTGAAATTATTAAATATACTTACCAAAGTATAACATACACCCTTTTTCAGTAACAGAAAACTTTTATCTGAGAGCTGAATTACATGTATATCGGTAAACTAAAAAAAGGACTATACTGATTCAAATATTAATTTTTTCAAAATTTTGAGGATGTCAGATTGTTCCTCGTAAAAAACTGGTCTAGANATGACGTAATATAGAACTTAATACGGATTATAGCCTTGACATATTAAAATTTTTCGTCGTAGTTTATTATATTTACTGTATGTTTGCAATTAGAAATTTATATATTTTTATTGAAATTATTAAATATACTTACCAAAGTATAACATACACCCTTTTTCAGTAACAGAAAACTTTTATCTGAGAGCTGAATTACATGTATATCGGTAAACTAAAAAAAGGACTATACTGATTCAAATATTAATTTTTTCAAAATTTTGAGGATGTCAGATTGTTCCTCGTAAAAAACTGGTCTAGAAAAGTTTATTGGATGAGTCATCAAATTTTTTTTGAAAAAGTCCCCTAAAGTAAAATTGATCCGGATACATTTAGAGAGTTCATTATTTAACACTTTTCTATGCATTACTTAATAAAAAATCAGCATATTCCACCTCTAAACGTAAAGCAAGTTGCACAAAACCGTTCATTTTTTATAAATAACATCCTCATTCTAAAGAAAAATTAATCTTAATTAAACACTAAAAGAAATAACTTAAAAAAATAAGATTAAATTTACAAGTTATATCCTATCTTTATTTCAACAATATTTTAACATGGTGTGTTGTTTACAAATCGCGCTCTCCCCGTCCGCGCTCCCCCATCTAAAATTAAAGGTGCCGACTTGGGTTAGGGTTTAGGTTTATAAAATACTAAACAAATAAGCTTTTGGGTTAGGGTTTAAGTTTATAAATTACTACAAAAATAAGAGTTTGGGTTAGGGTTTAGGTCTATAAAATAGTACAAAAATAAGAGTTTGGGTTAGGGTTTAGGTTTAAAAACTATATGAGATCCAAGAAAAATTGTCCAGTAATAAGAAATTACTTAAAATTTTACTTAATAATTTGTAATCCAAAGCTTTGTTACNTACGCTTAGAAGTATATTATACGAAGAGTAATAAAACAGTGTACTACCATTGATATGTGAATATATACGTTTAGAGACTAGCAAAATTTTAAGTATAGTACAATTGATTCGGTGGGATTCGAACCCGCATCTTCTGTACATGTGTACAGATGTGTTTATCATACACCACGAATCAGTAGGTAAGCGTATTGTTCATTATCTTCCTATTAGAAATACACATAATTTTAAACTGGGATTCAATCTTGTCAATCGTAATATAATATTACTATTCTTTTCCAGTATGCCGTAGCAAACAACAGTAATTATATCGAAGACTAAGAAGGTACAAGATCTAATTCTTTAAATGCCTCTTCATTGCTAAATTATAAATATAAATTAAGAAACATTTTTGGATATTACAGTAATGGGACAGCGTAGATAATCGGGCGAATAGATAATAACCTCTTACAAATACCGAAAACTATAACAGTGCTATGTGTTACGTATATTATTGTTTATCTCATTCAGGATTTACGAGTTAGCATATTTTTTTTTGAAGAAAATTTCAAGTGTGATAGAGTTTCTTCAGATTTAAATAATTCCAAGTTTTTATATTTGTAATATTTTTTAATATAGAAACTTGTTTAAAATAATGGATTTTTTTTACAAATATTGCAAGCATTTGGTAAAATTGAAAATTTAAGTAAAAATAAATATTTATTTTTTTAATTTTATTTTATTTGTTAATAAATAAAATCAAATTTTTCTTTATGTATTTTTCAATTATTCGAAATAAGCTATATATAAAAAACCTATTAGGACAGCTTAAATTCCCATTAATTTTGATAATTGATTTTTCATTGAAAATCTTTAAAGTGTTACAATAGATTATCCAAGAATTTCAATGTTAAAATAATTTTAGCGTTTTGCAAAGAACTTTAAATTTCATCAAAATTTTTCAAAGTGATTATGACATGAGTAACAACGGAATAGAAATAAAGTACACATGTCTAATATGTTTCGATAGCTTTCAAGATGCTCATTTTTTCAAATATCAACGACTATTATGTAAAAAAACCCATGATGTGAATGATAGCGAAATTCGAACACTTCATTGCCATCATTGTTATAAAGAAATAGAGTTTTGGGAAGCTGAATATTGGTATGGATCCCAGATTTTAATTTGCTCAGAGTGTAAATCCTTGGATCCTACTATTGATTTTGAGTTAACAACTAAGAATTTATATTTTTGCAAAAAGCATGGTCGGTTAGCTGAATATTATTGTTCTGAGTGTAAAACTGAACAATTTCTCTGTGGCAGTTGTAAATGTTCTCATTCAAGGAGAGCAAAACTTAAATTGCCAGTTAACTTGGAGTGTCTTTTTTGCAACAGGTTTTTTGAGGCCATAAGAAGATTGAACGCAATTTCTGAAAATTCCAAGAAAGAAAAAAATTTGTTGAGCGGATGTTTAAAGAAATGGATTCAATTGCACTTTACAACCGTGATTTTATAGTTAAAAAAGCCAATGAAGCATATAAGACGACAGCAGCAAATATACAAAAGAGCATGTCAGAAATTACTATGAAAATTAGTGAACATGAAAAACAAATTGACATTGAGAGAAACAAACTGCTTTTTATATTAAAAAGTGGAGAAGAAAACCTTGTGCATACTCATGAGAAATTTTCTACTGTTGTAATTGAAAATTGGCCAGAAATTCGAAAACTTAATGAGAAAAGTTTGGAAGAAAAAATTTTTATTAAATCTGATGAACTCACAATAAAAGTAAAAGAAGTAGAGGAAATGCTTTTTTCAAACAAAAGCTCATTCTTTTATGAAAATTTCATGCAATGCCCCCAATTAGTCACACAAATTCGACCAAATAAATGTGATTCAAAATTGTGGGATATTATATATAATAAGGGCCGTAAGGCAATTTTTTCACAAAAAACTATTAATAAGAAAGAATATCTTGTGAAAAATTCACGTAATGGTCTAACCAGGAGATGGTTAATTGAAAATTGTTCATACAATTATTTTGGAAATTACTTGGCTATGTTACCATATGGTCAAGTGCTGGTGTTGAGCAATGGTATTCAAAATAGTTTCAAAAATTTGTTAATTTTTGATACAATTTCTGAAAAGTTTAGAAAGTTTTATGTTCCTTTCTGTGAAATTAAAAAGATAAGTATCATTCGTTCAACACCTGATAAAAATTGCGTATTATTTCTATCAAATGAAATTCAGAAAGTCTACATATACTTCCTACTCACTACAGCATCCAAAGAAGGATCACTCCCAAACTACTTTTATAAAATGATGAGCATAAGTGAAAACTTGGATCACATGGCTTTACGAACCACTGATGAAATTCATTTATATTCTTTTGAAAAGCAAACTCTGTTACATGTAATTGTAGATAATGGATTTGATGTTGAAATTCCTTGTGGAGTTTCGTTTCTAACAAAAGATGTTTTTATATTTGGCCTGAATGACGGGACACTGAATATATTCGAGACCACTAAGCATAAGCTTTTAAGAAAAATTAAGTGTTTTACTACACATAATGAATTATTTGAATTAAAACATAAACCACAACTGGTATCCACATGCAATTCTTCAAAGTTGATTTTTAATCAAAAGAATGAAATTATTGAAATTTCACTTACAGCATTGAATGAACTACCATTTTGAATATTACTTTACGTATCTGCCACACTTTAGTCAGCCTGTGTAACATTGCAACATTGAGAATACAATTGAAAGGTTACAATTAGATATTGATAAATAAAGTTTAATATTTTTAAAGATAATATACAAAACGATAAAAAAACAAGAAGCATGCACATAATAAAAAAGACAATTCAAATTTCATTAGCTTTTAGATTTAGTGAATCTGTTAAATGTTTTTGTATATTGTTGAAATAAATGCTTATGTATGTTCTTGCAATGTGCCAATTTAGAGAATCCAAATGAGAGTTGCACGTAAACTCATCAATTTTCGAAATTAACTTTTTATGATTGAGATTTAAGAACTCAATGTAATGTGTAAATAATTTAATCAAACCACCTAAAGGTTTACTTAGGCCAACACGATTTAACCCAATAAACATTTTTGGTTGTAGCAACTTTGAATTTTGGTTGAATTTTAAATAAACATGTTACACAATGTATTTTTCACCAATATTCAACCAAATTTAATTAGTATTCAACAACAACTCAAGAAGGAAAATATGTATATATTTATGCTTATATTTGGCTCTAGGTATATGAAAACTGAAAAATTATGCTATTTTATGCAAAAATTTCGACTTATAAATAATTTCAATAGCTCACAATCAAAGGGATGCATAGTGTCATTGCTAATTTATAATTGCTTGCAAATTACCCAAACTACCTTTTACATTATAGTCTTTTATTTATGTTCAAAAAATATTTCAAATTCTATTCAAAATCGAAATTTAAATTTATATTGGCCAAAATTATTACCAAATTGCTAAGGTATATATTTCACATTTTTAAGACAAATGAATATGCATAATAATTTAATGATTAAATCTTTGGAAATGTAATGGAATATCAATTCTAGGAGTTTTTACTTAGTATTTGATATTTCTTGAAGACACATATTTTATTGTTTGTATTTATTTGGTGCATGTATTGTGATATGCATCTATGCAAACCAGTCAATCTCTCGAATATAAATTATTCTTTATAATTTTATGGTGTTATTATTTACTGTTGTATAATGAATTAACTAATTTTTAAGTTATAAACATTAAAAAGACGTTAACACATTGGTTTTTGAATTATAAGTGAAGTTTAAAATTCAACGTTCTTGCAACGTTGCTGTGACGGTAATGAACACTTCTAAACAACCAGTTTATTCCAAATTCAACGTTTCTCTAACGTCATTGCAACGCCTTTATGTCACAAAATCAATGTTAGTGAAACGTTACTTCAACCAAAAATGTTTATTGTGAAATCATTAAAATATTGCGAAAATTGTTATAAATCTTCGGAAGGCGATGCAATTACAGAAAAATAACAGTTGCAACATAGTTTGCACAACGAATGAGCTATATATTGAAGCATTGCTAAGGCGCACAGATGTGCGCTATTTGCCAATAGAACACGGCTAAACTGTTTCTCTATTTACAATCAATTTGGTGTCTTGTATGCAATTTACATTAAACATATGTACAAATAACTAGTAAACACGAAAACAATGGAGCTGGCAGATACTAGTAACCAGTACCTGATGCCACAATATTCAGAAATATAATTTTATGGTGTTATTATTTATTGTTGTATAATGAATTAACTAATGTTTAATGGTTATAAACATGAAAGAGACGTTAACACATCAGTTTTTCAATTATATGTGCAATGTTGCTGTGACGGTAATGAATACGTCTAAACTACCAGTTTGTTCCAAATTCAACGTTTCTTTGATGTCCATGCAACGTCTTTATGTCACATAATCAACGTTAGTGAAATGTTATTCCACCAAAAATGTTTATTGGGAAATCATTAAAATATTGTGAAAATTGTTATAAATCTTTGAAGAATAACAGTTGCAACATAGTTTGCACAACGAAATGATCTATATATTGTCCCTAATTGAAAAATCTTTAAAAACTGCAGAAACTTCAATTTACATTAAAATCTTTGAAGAAAGGTAATTTTTACTTCAAGATTTTTAAGGATATGCAATTCTTGTATAAAATTAAAGAAATTACAGATCTTTAAAGAATATAAATTTTTATCTTAAAAGATCTTTAAACAAATACATTTCCTTTTAAAAATCAAAGAAATTGCAGATCATTATTTTATGTTGAAAAGTTATAAGTTTTTAGTAGCATATATGTTTCTAGGTTTGACTTAGCAACATAGTTTCTTTATCATAGTAAGACTTTAGAAATACCATACATTTAAGCAAATATTTAAAACATAAATATTTAGTTAAGTTTTGCAAGTAGAAAATCAAAAATTGCTCATAGCATCATTTAATGTATGAAATGTAGAGAATTCCTAGGGAACGAAATCCATTGGTTGCATGCATAGAATTTCTCTTTCTATAAACATTGAAATTATACATGTTTTATTATGAAATGATTATACATGGTTATATATATATATATAGGCGAAGGTATAGAATAGGGTGCACGCGGATAAAATAAGCACTAATACAAGGTAAAAAACGATGAGAAATCAATAACATGCGTAAAAAGCTTAAACAATAATGTATATAAACCAAAATCTTTGCATAATTAACCAAAATCGTAGCACGGGGTAATACGCGGTGCGTATTTAAGGACAATAGCACAAAAAACTTGAAATTCATAAAATAATTAACTATCATTAAACAAATTACACAATGTAAAAGTATATTTTTGCAAATCTGTATATGTTTATTTTAAATCAAGTCATTACTTTAGGTGAAATTTCCAAATACATTTTAATAAAAATATAAATATGTTAATTTCGATATTATAACAACTAATATATTTTAAACATTGCACTCAATTATCGCCGGTAGCCCTTGCACATGTCTTACTAAGTATTGACATTTTCTGACACTAAAGCATCTCGTCTTTGGGCCAAATTTCTGGAAGCCACCACGGCTACTCTCCGGTTTTGACATAGTAATATCTAAAACCTAACTAAACTGTAAATTATAATATATACACTTTGTTAAAGAAGTCTTTGTGTATAAATATAAAGAATATTTGATTGAATTTTTATGAAAATTTACATCGTTCTTTTTTGTTTTAAAAATTTTCACAATAAAAATATAAATCATGAATTATATTTCCTGTTGGAATGATTGAAGCCCACCTTAAATTTCTCTCATGTCTCTGGTGAGTTTGCAACAACTTCATTACACAAAAACTGACGATGTGTATGTATATAAATATATTCTTATAGATGGCATTTTTAGTAAATTTTAGATGGCGCTTTGTACAGAAAATCTTAGCCATGGCGACTTTTACATATGTGGATTGCCCACATAGGCACCGCGAACGGAGGGCAAGAGGGAGCAGCGGCCCCTTCCCTTTCATGGTGAGTTGATTGGATTGAATAGTTTTATCAAATCGAAGTTCTTAGGAATACTTCATTTAAATAAATTTAAGATGCATTTTAGTATTGCACTAAGTGTATTGGGAATATTTTTACTGCATGAAATAAATTTATTCATTTTTCAATTCTAATGTATATAGATGTATACATGTGAATACATAAAAGACGCAAGTTATTTCTAGATCGTTATAAAAGATCTTTAATTCTTTAAACCAGGTTAAATCTTTTATTACTATCTGGAAAATATTTTGAAATTTACTTCCATTTGAAATGTGGTATATCAGGTATAAAGTGGTTACTTACTGATGTGATAAATATTGCTTTCGAAATAGTAGTGGTAGAAAATAACAAACCAAAGAACTAAATTCTTATATTTTTACACATGGGATGGGAGATTAAAGCAGATTCTACACATTATTTTGGATAATCAAAATACTTGGAAAATAAAATCTCATCTCATTGTTCATTTTAAATTAAATGATTAAGTTTATTCAAAAAGAAATTGCTTTGAAGTAAAATATTTTTTCAATAAAAACAGGTTTCTAAAATATCACACGTGCAAAATTTTTTTTGCCCCTTTAAGAAGTTTCTTGAGGCGCCCTTGATTGCCCACAATATTTAACGCAATTGAATCAATCTCTTTAGGCTATTGCAACTTTGTGATCAAAATGTTAATTACAACTGAACAACCAATAGATTTAAATTTCAAAACGAGATACTTCATTAAGTCTACCTTAGATGCTGTCACAGGACGATTTGGCTCTAATGCTTGGGATACATCTAAGGTTGCAGTAAGTCAATCTCGTTGGAGAACCCCATCTCCACTAAATGGAATGAATATATTCACTGTCTTTTCTAATAGTGATCATTTAGAAATTTTATTTGTAAATTTTGAAATTGTTTATTTTGTTAAGTAATTATCTTGGAATTCTTTTACTTCTTTAAAGAAATGTCTTTAAATTCCTCAAAAAACTTGCCAATTTCTTGCAAAGAAATGTAAAAGGTTTCTTTAAGATCCTCAAAGTTATCAAGGAATTTTGAACTAGGGGTAGCATCGATAATGTGCACAGATGTGCGCTATTTGCCAATAGAACACGTCTAAACTGTTTCTATATTTACAATCATTTTGGTGTCTTGTATGCAATTTACATTAAACATATGTACGTACAAATAACTAGTAAACATGAAAACAATGGAGCTAGCCGATAATAGTAACCAGTACCTGATGCTACAATATTCGGTAATATAAAATATTATTTTACAATAACTACAATATACCTTTTCACATTCAAGCTTGGACTAGTCACATTCAAGTTATATGTATTAACGTAGTAACATTTGGCACAGTCAGCAGGAACCTTTGACGTTGCTTCCAAAGCTAAAGGACTTTGATTGCTATGAAGAATGGAAACGAGAGGTTTTGGCCTTCATCGATGTTGTGGCAATGAATAGCAATGACAATTCACAAGGTAAGGAGATTAAATTGTTAAAATTATCTATTCAGAGGTCTTCATATGTATCAGTTTTATACAATATTGATGAAAGATCTACATTTAATTCGATTTTAAGCAAATTAGACGAATTCCAAAGAACTAAGATGAAACCTTCTTTTCCTTTAAATGATTTTATTAATTTTGAACGAAGTGATTTTGATGGATTTATTAGAGAATATGTGCAAAAATGCTTGCGTAAAGCAGCATATATTGTTTCTTCGAATTTTTCCAGAGAAGAACTTGTGATCTTTCACGTATTAGAGCAATTACCAGCCTCATTTAAAGCATTATTGCAAAATGAAAGTATTGAATCTGTCATTTTGAAGTTGTCTAGTTGTCCCCATGAAGCATTGCAAATTTGTTCAGCGCTGAGTCAAAGAATTTCCGAAAAATTGTATTTAGAAGTTTCAGCATGTTTACGTAGACAAAACAATAATAAGCGCTCAGGACTTGAGCACAGAAGACTACAATGTTATACATGTAAGGGATTCGGACACATTCCACGAGAGTGTGCAAACAATATTAGACATTCGGGAAACTTTTAGGAGTTGTTGGTGTGGCTTGTC
>CABFPE010000312.1:211294-221725 GCA_900660155.1 Hofstenia miamia
GCCATGTATTTCAACTACCTGCTATGATATGTTTGGCTTTAAAAATATGTTGCAATATTTAAATATACTTTAGGAAATTCTTGTAATTCATCTGTAGATCTACAGAATATTTACCATTGATTTGAGTATATCTGAAGAATTATTTGAACCTTTTAAATATTTAAAGGATTTTTATTAAAAATTTGCTTCATAAAAAGATTGTATTCAAAATTTCTAAATGTAAAGGAATTTGGAATTATATATTACAAATCAACGGTGAATCATATATTACAAATCAATGTCGAATTATAAATTACAAATCAACGTTGAATTATATATTACAAATCAACATCGATTTAACTATTTCAAATCGACGTTGATCTTAGCATCACTTTTTATAAGTTAAATCAACGTGAAAGAATGACGTTGAATCGACGTCAAGATGTCAATTGGGTTGGACTTTTTATCATTAATTATTTAACGCCTTGGACTTTTCATAACTAAATATCTATAACGCATTGGACTTTTTAAAATTAAATTTATAGCGCCTTTGACTTTTTAACATAAAAGTCTTGGAAAACTGACTGGAACATGTGATTATGTGATGCTTGTTAGTTTTGGAAGGCCAAATTTGCATTAAGACTTTTTGCTAATGTTGTAATTTATGCTTAGTAGAATTTTCTTAAATATTTTTGATTTAATTTCAACAAAATCATTTATAAATTATATAAATTTCAGAAACAAATCATAAATTGTTATTTATAATATTAAGTGTAGTTAACATGAGAGGCAAGTCAAAGATCTATGAATTTGGTGGGCTATCGACAGAGTTGCAAATTGATAGAAATATTAGTTCCAAATGAAATGACATAGAATCAGCACAGCTGGAAGTATTCAGGTACAGTGCGATTCAGCATCGCCTGGTCCTGTCAGTCCACAATTTCCAAAGATTGTATGCAAACTTATGAAATGTATCATGCTTTTTGTATTTCAATGCAAGGTATACCCATATTTATTATAAAATATGTACAATAAATAATTTATTGTAGCATAATCTCAAGTATTATAACTGATTCGTATTATTCGTGGTTAATATGAGAGATTTTGATGCTATTTTATTATGTTATAATTCGTGTGTACTATGCTTATTTTTGATTGGTCGCTGGCCTCCGAGTCATCCATTAGTGCGTTGCTATATTTAATTTGAATAGTTCAATTGATGACTGATTGTCTGCTCAGTCCTTTTTGTTAGCCGTAAATATTTATGTTGTTGTAAGTATTATTTCTGATACTGTCATAATTTTAATTTAAGTTTTGATTTCCCAATGATCAGCTGTATTGTTTTTAATTACATATTTCCCGAACTGCTACTTTACTAACATTTTAGGTATAATAAATTTTCCCAAATTGGCTCTTACTTTTCTGGTTATCTTAGACTGTTTTTTCTTATTATTTTATACTAATGCTTAACATGTACTGTAGCTAAATATGGGGCATCGCTTCGGGTAAAGCAACACTACTGGTGGCTGTAACTGAATGCCAGTAACAACTTCTGTACCCTAAGGGATAAAGTAGGTTTAGGGGAGTAAAGTTTTTGTTTGCATGTACGATAACAAGCCATTGTGCCCTTTTAACTTTCGAAGAGGGGAGCATAGGGATTAGGTTTTCTTAGTTCTGCGCCAGCCAGAGGCCATCTCAACTCTCAGAAGAATTACAATGACTTTTCTTTTCTGGGTTGTTTTTGGAGCATGCAATTGGTTCCACGTTACTTCGCTAAACTGCAAGTAAAAAGAAAATTGCAATTTATTACTCATTTGTTATTTTTTTGGTTAGAATGTTCCACTGTGGAATGAAGTCCCTAGAAGATAACATTCTACATTATAATAACAAACACTCAAGTCATTTGATACATAAATTTAATATCAAAGCCAAATAATTCATTGCTGTTTGCCTAATTTCATTAATTAATGTGTAAATTCATTATAATTTTGGTTTATTACATAATTGTGTCGTATTTCATTATAGAATTCATACCCAGTGGGAATAGAAAGTTGATAATATCAATCCTTTTAAAATCATAACTTCAATATTCATTGCAATGTTACATTTTTAATCTAAGTTTTATAAATAATAAAAATGAAAAATGAAAAACATAATTGAGATTTTTCACTTTTCATTTTTCGTTTTTGATTTTTGTTTTTTTATTTTGCAAAACATGCGAAAAATTTTAATAATNGTCATCCATTAGTGCGTTGCTATATTTAATTTGAATAGTTCAATTGATGACTGATTGTCTGCTCAGTCCTTTTTGTTAGCCGTAAATATTTATGTGCGAAAAATTTTAATAATAAAAAGTGCAAATGGAATTTGAAGAATGAAAATGAAAAAATGGGCATTTATGTTTTTCAATTTCAATTTTCAATTAATCTTTTCAAAATGATTAGAATGTTATCTGCATAATATTGCTTACACTAGGGGGCATGGTGGAATTCCCTCCCATCAGGTATTCAAAATTAATTTTAATTGGGTAAATCAAAGAATTTTTAGCAAAAATAAAAAATTTTAATTCTAGCATAGTGAAATGCACTTTTCTCAATATTTTGAAATTTTAGGGGGGCTTCATCCCATTGCTATTCAAGACTAACCCATGTAGCCACCACCAGTGGTCCACTGGTGGGGAATGAGTGGCATGAGCGGCCACCAGTTCCCACCAGTGGACCACTGGTGGGGAAGCAGTGGCAGGAGTGGCAATTACAGCCACTCATAGCTACCAGTGGACCACTGGTGGATAAGTAGTGGCAGTAGTAGCAATTTCAGCCACTCATAGCCACCAGTGGACCACTGGTGGACCACCAGCTAGCCACTGGTGGTCCACTGGTGCACGGGTGGCCAAAACCCACCTGGTGGGCCACCATATCTGCCACTGATGGACCACCAGTGGTCCACCAGTAATTGGCTACGTGGGAATATGCCTCCCTGTCAGAAAACCATGCGTATGCGCCTGCTCACACTCATTTCAAATTTTCACACTCGCCAATCCCATTAGTTTATTGTCGTTTGTTTCCCAAAACCCGTTCACAAGTGCCATACACTTCTTTTGATAACATGGAATTTTCTCCTCCTCTTTAAAATCTCCCTTCTGCTACTTTGCTATCACTGACTCAAAAGAAACAGAATGAACATTGTCCGCACCCTGTGTGTGACAATAACCCATGTCAGTGTAATCCAATATCAAAGCATTAAAGAGCATGTGGACATCAATTACTGTAATACATTATGAAACTTTTACCTGAACAAATTCGTAAACCACATTTGTTAAGTATTATCAATTACAATAATATGAAAAGCAAGATGCAGGTCTTTGTCGTTTACTAGTGGCTCCTTGTGATTTTGATCTTGATGTATCTCTGATCTAGTAATAAATTTACTGCTAGCTGGATTTTTTTCTCAAGATCACTTGGTTTTTTGAATGGCAGTTGAAATTTCGAGAGAAACGTCAGTCTTCCTGGTTTATAATGAATTGACAGTGACATGTGGTGCAAACTTTAATGCAGTTTGTGGTATAATTTAACAGTTACAATTAATTTTGATGCATCAGTTTGTAAGGTTACCAAAAGGCCTCAGAACTGAGTCTGAATTAAGGTGTTTGATCAAGAGATGGCACCCTCATTTTGTTGATTTAATGAAAAAGTTTAACCTTTCTTTTAAAAGTATTTCAATGGCGTAGTTATATCTGCATAACTTGGTATAAATTCAGATAGATAGTTGATAATTCCTAGAAGTATCTTGAGATTTTTTGTCACGTATTCCATCGAGAGCATGCCCAAATACATCAAGTTCAATATCAGACGATGGCACTTTGCAAAGTATGCAAGAATGCACACTTGATGAATCGTTTGGTAGTCCTATCAATTCCAGAACAAGTTTATTATTGTCAATTTTGTATTTGTCCATGATGTAATGAACGAAAATGTAATATGTAGCACCAGCTCACAGTCTAAAATGCATAAAGCATTCCTTTATAGTATCGCCTCTAAAATTTCCAAGCATTACAAATTCATGTTTTTATGGCCAGTTGAAAGGAGATATTTCTTGACTTTTATGTGCCCTGTTGCAACCTAGCACTTTCCAACATTAAAGAAATATCTAACAATACGAATAAATAAGGCAGTATCACTGGCTATTAATTTTGTGATTGAGTGACTTTCCTACACCAGTGGTCCACTGGTGGCTATGAGTGGCTGAAATTGCTACTATTGCCACTAGTTATCCACCAGTGGTCCACTGGTGGCTATGAGTGGCTGTAATTGCCACCTGGAAGGTATCGTAAAATAGCCATTGAATTAATTAACATAAACTTAGGTGAATTCTTAGTTAGTCAGAAATTATCAGGAGGACAATTACCCCAGTCAATTCTTGCAGTAAGCCTTCGACATTGGTTTTTTAGAACAGGGNCCTTTATAGTATCGCCTCTAAAATTTCCAAGCATTACAAATTCATGTTTTTATGGCCAGTTGAAAGGAGATATTTCTTGACTTTTATGTGCCCTGTTGCAACCTAGCACTTTCCAACATTAAAGAAATATCTAACAATACGAATAAATAAGGCAGTATCACTGGCTATTAATTTTGTGATTGAGTGACTTTCCAAAGCTGAAGCAGTGTAGCTGTTAAAGACTTCCAAAGCTAAAGAAATTTTTTGTTTTTCCATCTTTGACAGCGCAACTGTGAAACATTTAAGTATAGATTATTTTACCAAAAATTTCTTTTCGTGCTCGTAATGAAGATTAATATGATTCCACTCAGGCTTTCTAACCACCTTATAATCAGTATCACTTTGTGACATAACGTCATAAATATTTAGTTACTTCATTTTCTTTATGAACCAACAATTACGAAATAATTTGATCAAATGAGTATGATCATTTACCAAACATGGCCTTTCTAAATTGGCCAAGGGATAGCGACCAAGCCAGAGGGGAATCAACGGAAATCTGAATGTGTCCAAATATGGATTGATTTGTTAGATTATAATCTGCAGTGATACTGGGCACATGTAAATTCATATCTTCTATAAAGGCACAAATGGCATAGATTACTTGTAAGATAAAATAAGATGAGCGATCTTATTGGGAATAGTTTGCAAAGTAATGTCTTTGAATTGAAAACACACGGTATTACAACAGCAAAAACAGTTGTAGCCAGTTCAGAGGGTTGATCTAATGCATAACCAAGATATATCCACCATCCACCTTGATATACTAATTACCAGAAACATAAATTTCATCGAATTTTAATAAGCATGCAGGTGATCTACTTGGTAAATTATCAACTACAGATTGTAAGAGCCCTGCAGTCCATTTTAGACACCATGGAAGTCAGTTTTCCAGATGTCTAATACAAGGAATAGCTAAATATTTACGAATATATTTATAGCCACTTCTTGAAATTCCGAAGGAAAAAATGGTGTCTTCTATGCAGTAGTTAGTCTCTCTGGCTATGACTATAACTTGAATTTAAAAGACGAATTTGTCGTAGTAAAAATTCTTCATTTTTCATGTTCAAAAGCATTTTGATCTGTAGCTGACTGATTTCCTCTTAAAAGATCTAGCACTTCATTTTATTCACTACAATATTTTAGCTGAAATGAATAATTTATGGTCGGCTCACCAATGAAAATTATTCGACATTTACAATGGATTTACACATCCTTGCATCTGCATTACACCCTAATTTTAAATCCATGAACTTCATCTATAATTCCACTTTAAGTAATTGTCAGTTTAACAATCTCATTTGAACAAAGATAAAGTCAGGGTTGTTATCCTTCTTCCATGATAATTGCGAATTAAATATTGATCTAAATAATATTGAAATTACTGATCCGCAACCAAAGAAGACAAAATTTGATATCATGAATGACATGTTTGAATACGAAAACAGCAGTGGTTTCACAACAATCTCTTCATGAAGAATCCATTGAATTTGTGAACGAAAATATCACTGTTAAATGTGACGATCCACTATAATACTGGCAGCTTAGAATAGATGAATATCAATCTCTAGCTAAAGTTGCAAGAAAGCCTTTTGTCATTCAGGCCAGTAGTGAACTATCTGAAAAACGTTTTAGCATTGGTAGAAATTTGACAGACTTAAGAATTGGGTCATATTTTTCTAATTATCACATCAATTGAGTACGAATCATTTAACAATTCCTTGCGAATTAAGATTTCTCTGATCTAGTAATGAATTGTACTGCTAGCTGAATTTTTTCTCAAGATCACTTGGTTTCTTGGGTGGCAGTTTAAATTTTGATAATGCTTGGGAAAGAAAAGTCAGTTTTCCTGCTTTATAATGAAATTCCAGTGGCTGGTACTTTTGAAGTACCATAAAAAGTCGTTGAAATCTCGGAGAAATGATGATAATGGCATGTGGTGCAAACTTTAATGCAGTTTGTGGTCTATTTCTACAGTTACAATTGATTTTGATGCATCAGTTTACAAGGTTATCAAAAGCCCTTAGAACTGGGTCTGAAGTAATGTGTTTGTACAAGCCAAAAATAACACTCTCATGTTGTGTATCCATGAAAAAGTATAGTCTTTCTTTAACAAGTGTCTTAATGGAGAAGTTATTTTTGCGTAATTTGCTATAAATTCATATAGATTGTTGATCATTTCTAGAAGGCTTTGTAGAGGTTGCAATAACAATGTCGTCATGTATAGCTAAGACATTCTAAGTATTTCTGAATTCTTCATAGAGCATATTTTGCGACTTGTCAGATCCTGATGTCAATCCAAAAGGTAGTAGTAAAGCGATTTCTTGACCACCATGAAAAATATAGAGTGTAATGAAGTTCAATGCCATTAGAGATCGACTAAGATGGTCTTGTACCCAAGTTTGGTAAAAAGTATATTTTTTAGAAAAAAAAATCGTTTTAAACGTTTAACATATTATCTTTTTTGCTTTTGTACAGGCCCAACTCAATGTACTAAAACTTTGCTGAAAACACCCATATAGTAGGAACATTGAAGTATGATAAACTTTTCACCATTCATTTTTCATTTGATAAACGAAAAAAACGCAATTTTTGCACTTTTTCATTAGGAAATCGGTTATGAAAGTAAGAATGGAAGAAATCCAAAACTTTTCACATAGTTCTGTATACATTTGAAAAAAAACAATTAAAAAACGGCTGTTTAATGCTGTCTTTGAAATATATTTTAAACTAAAGAAAGGCCATGAACCGGAGAATTTTTCTAAATTATTGGAGGCATGACAATTTAAAGATTATTAACACTATTTACATTCAAATTCACATAAAAACATAAATCTTAAGCATAACCATGTGCTTTCAATACATGTCTATAGATCTAACATTATAAAAATTATCATGAAAAATTTAAATTGGCACATCGAATTTTAAAAACCATGCAGGTGATCTACTTGGTAAATCATCAACTATAGATTGTAAGAGCCCTGTAGTCCATAATTTTCCTGATAATCCAATTCCGAAATCTAAGCACCACATTGAATGAGATGAAACCCAGAAAATCGTTTATTACAGAAAATGCAATGCAAGTTATGAAAAGGAGAAGCACTGAAAACTCTCATAAGCTACATTCAAATGCCAAGACCTGACGAAGTCACAATAGATTATTGAGTTACAGCAAAAACAATTGCTGCTCTTTTGTTAAAGTAGATCAAACCCGCCAAAATGGTCAACGTTAGACAGGCTGAAATTCTGTATCTGTATACATGACAAACATATTTAAATTAGGGATTTCAAACCCGAGATTGCACGGAATTCTAGGATTGTGTCCCTGCATATTATTTTGCCATAATCCCGGGATTATAATATTACCAGTTTATCACAAATGACACTTAAAATATTGATAATTCTAATATTTTAGATTAAATTTTGATTGGATGTACGAGCATCTAATTGTGGAATTGTCAAGCTAAGCACTTCGAACAATCTGACTTCATTTAGACTTAACGTCCTCTTAGTGGCTGTGGTAGTTGTAGTGTTCATTGTAGTGGTCAGTACTGACTTTGTGTGTTCACAGCTATCAGACCGAAACTAGTCCGAACTTGTGGACAATTTTCAAAATATTGCTGATATATTTAGAAGTTAATTGATTTTCATTGGCCTTCTCTAATGATTTAGTCTCTCAATGACATGAGATAGTTCTGCTTTCATGTCTCGAAATTGTTCAAATAAATCATAACTTTTTTAGCTCTCTGTAGCAATTTCTCTTGCGCACAAAACAGTTTGTCTCGTAAATAAACAATTGAATAGAATGAAATAAGCATAGTTAAAAAATTTTCGGGGAGCTCCTTCTCCAAACTTAATAACACGAACAAAGGGTGGAGTAGTATCAAGACAACTTTTCTGCATAATTTTAGAGATAGCATCAAGGGAACCATGTGAAATCATCAAGCTAAGCACTTCAAACAATGTGACTCCACATTTGACATAATTTAATATAATGCAACTGCTAGGTAACAAATCCAAAAGGTTGACCAAGGAATATAATGCAACTGCTAGGTAACAAATCCAAAAGGTTGACCAAGGTAAACTGCCAATAGGACGGAAACCTAATAATGTAGTAATAAAAATTTACTAAATATAATTTAGACAACTACTGGTCACATTCTTGCTATTAAAGATTTCAGCCGCTATTCAAGGCAATTTCCAAAATGATATAAGATTGAAAGCTCATGAAAAGAAGCAAATTAGTTCACAACTGAACTGCTCGAAAGATTTAGATCCAGTGGCGTCAAACCCCTTAAAATCAGGGGGCAAGAAGTTCTAAAAATTTTTTTATGTGGAATGGGTAAAGAATTAAACATCATTAACCTTCAACAACATTGGACTTTGATTTCTCGTTCATGGTCCCGTTAAACCGTGCCTTTGTCCGATTTTGTCATCCCCGATGAATTGGAGTCAATATCTCAGACTCAACTAGTTTGGAAGGCTATCTACATATAAGAAAATGGTGTAAGTTCAGCGTGCCTCCATGTGCTTTAAACCTTAGAATTACCCGTATGTTAGGTGTGAAGTGTATTAAAATAATGTTTTAAAAAATCGAAGTTTTCAACCAAAAATCTTTTCAAATACTTCAAGCACAGAAATACGCTTAGTGAAAATTTTCAACATTAGGTTCGAGCACATTCACCAATAGATGAGTCCATGACAGAGTTGCAACCATTCTTGGTTTTTGAAAGCATGGCTGACACGATTTTTCAAAAATATTATTAGGCACGACTGGTCCGTTTCTACATATGTTGGCAAGCGTGGTTTTTAGAATTTTTAAAGTTTCTAACTTCAATATGCATTTCTCATATACATTAAATAATTAAAGCCAGTGTAATATATTTTACAAATCAATAAAAAAGATCAATGGAATATATATTAGCCAAAATCGCATTTAATATATTGTGAACAGAAAACTGTACAAAAATAATTGTAAGCTTCATGCGCTTGCATATTACATATATGTGAGGCACACTTCAATGTTTCATATATTGTTGCTTCAGATTAAAACTATTGTATATATATAAGAAAATAATTATAAACATCTGCAGCAGTTTTCATAAGTCAAAATATTGCGAAATTCAAGAATTACAAAAATTCGTGCACCCTAAAATATTGGTGGTTCTACTTTGGTTTTAAATCAAGACTGGAATTTTAGGTTTTTTGTTAACTGTCAATCCCTAGGAATAGAACTCTTTTTGTAAAAAATATGAAAAAATGCAGCACATTTGCTTTATGTAAAAAATTTTTTACTTTGCAAAATTTATATTATTTTGTAAAGACATTTTCAAAGTTTATTTTGCTTTTTGGCTTTGCTAAAATAGCTTAGAATTACAGTAGAATGCCATTTTGCAGCCAATAGATTTTATTTGGTATAAATAGAAATATTAATGCATCGTATTTATTGTACACATTGATATATAAAATTCCAAAAAATATTACTGCAATATTTGGGTTGGGAATTACTAAAACAAAAATCTTGAAGTTTTTTAAAAGTTAAGTAATTATAATGATAATTGCTTAACAATTCCCGTTAATAATATGCTAAAAAGACACAAGTGTTAAAAAACAGATAAAATCTTAATAACTTCACATGCAAGAATTTACGTTTTCAAAAACAGGGGCTTAGCCCCTATAGCCTCTTCAGGTTTGACGTCACTGTTTAGACCTGATTTAAATACATGTAAAAGAGATTACTAACAATTCTCATTACAAATGCGAATGTAAAGCGGATAGCAGCTTGACATTGACGTATATACAAATTAAAAGCAATACATGTTCTCATGATTTTACAATTTTCAAGCAAAAAATTAGACCCTGCAAAAATTAAAACACAGTATTGCCACTAAAATAGTACCACAACCACAAGCCATTGGCAAGCATCAAGGCAGTGATTGTCCATATTGTATTTAAATA
>CABFPE010000312.1:238171-256858 GCA_900660155.1 Hofstenia miamia
GGGATACAAATTATTTTAGCGAATGCATTAAATAGACTGGTATTTTTATGTCATTTTTTGATTATTGGATTGTGAATATGATGTCTTAATTTTTTAGTTTTTTGGTTTATAGTCAATATATGATTTGCTTATAAGTTACACTACGTAACTTTAAAGTGAATTGCTGTTGTAAGAATCCGATTTTTTCCTTTCAAGACAATTTACGCTACTTTAAAGAAAATCCCTGTTTCAAGTACTTTAAAGTGGAAGCAAGTGTAAACAAGTAAAACATATGAACTTTAAAGTTTTTGTTGTATTCACTTCCATGGGAAGTTAGCAATTTTCTACTTATATAATTTCTTAATAATAGATATTTTGAATGTGACCTTTTTTGCAAATGTAGTTTAAATCATTCAAAACGTTTGCCAACATTTCACTTCTTAATTTAATATATATATATATATATAAGTCAATAGACTTATTGAAGTCATGCAAATCGTTAATGAATTTCCACGCATTTGGTTAGTTTGAGTTAAAATTATTGATCCGCAAATATGAGATTTAATTGCAATCATTAAAATCAAATAAGAATTTCTGCCGGGTTATCAAATTGAAATTTTGCAATAGTGTCTTTGCGAAATTGGCAATGAATAATTTCAATTTTCTTTTACAAACTTTGAAAATATCAAGTGTTGTGAAAGCTGTTGTATGCACTGTAAAGTGAAAATATATGTCAAAACTGCAGCTGTTTCATTTCCATAAAGTAAGTCTACATTGAAAACGGAATGGAAGCAAAGTACACATGTCTAATATGTTTTGATAGCTTTCAAGATGCTCATTTTTTCAAATATCAACGACTATTATGTGAAAAAGTCCATGGTGTGGATGATACCAAAATTCAAACACATTATTGCGATAATTGTAAAAAGGAAAAAATGTCTTGGAAAGTTGAACATTGCAATAGATGCCAGGTTTCAGTTTGCTCAGAGTGTAAATCCTGGCATCCTGCTATTGATTATGCAGCTTGTGCGATTGACGATTTTTGCTTGAAGCATCGTCAGTATATTGAATATTATTGTTCTGAGTGTACAAGTGAACAATTTCTCTGTGGCAGATGTAAATGTTCTCATTCAAAAAAAGCACAACTCAAATTTTCTAATACCTTACTGAAGTGTCCTTGGTGCAGCAGGTTTTTTGAGGCCATAAGAAGATTGAACGTAATTTCTAAAAATTCCAAGAAAGATAGGAAATTTATTAAACAGAAGTTTAAAGAAATGGATTCAACTGCACTTTACAACCGGGATTTTATAGTGAAAAATGCCAATGAAGCATATAAGACGACAGCAGCAAATATACAAAAGAGCATTTCAGAAATTACTATGAAATTTGATGAGAATGAAAAACAAATTGGCATTGTAAGAAAAAAACTGCTTGATTATTTAAAAAGTGGAGAAGAAAACCATCAAAACTGTTGGGTTAATACCTTTGAGCCTGCATATATGCATACTAATATGAAATTTTCTACTGTTGTAATTGAAAATTGGCCAGAAATTCGAAAACTTAATAAGAAAAGTTTGGAAGAAAAAATTTTTATTAAATCTGATGAACTCACAATAAAACTAAAAGAAGCAGAAGAAATTCTTCTCTCAAACAAAAGCTCATTCTTTTATAAAGATTTCATGCAATGCCCCCAATTAGTCACACAAATTCGATCAAATGATGGTGAATCAAAATTGTGGGATATTATATACAATGAGGGACGTAGGGCAATTTTTTCACTAAAAACTATTAATAAGAAAGAATACCTTTTGAAAGATGTAAACATGAGATGGTTAATTGAAAATTGCTCATACAATAATTTTGGAAATTACTTGGCTATGCTACCATACGATCAAGTGCTGGTGTTGAGCAATGGTATTCAAAATAGTTTCAAAGAATTGTTAATTTTTGATACAATTTCTGAAAAGTTTAGAAAGTTTTAAGTTCCTTTCTGTGAAATTAAAAAGATAAGTATCATTCGTTCAACGCCACATAAAAATTATGTATTATTTCTATCAAATGAATTACAGAAAGTCTACATGTACTGTGTACTCACTGCAGCATGCAAAGAAGGATCACTTCCCAGCTACTTTTATAAAATGATGAGCATAAGTGAAAACTTAGATCACATGGCCTTGCGCACCACTGATGAAATTCATTTATATTCTTTTGAAAAGCAAACTCTGTTACATGTAATTGTAGATCATGGATTTGATGTTGAAATTCCTTGTGGAGTTTCGTTTCTAACTGAAGATATTATTATATTTGGGATGAATGATAGGACACTGAATATTTTTGAAGTCACTAAGTGTAAGCGTTTAAGAAAAATTAACTGTATAAATACAGGAGATGAATTCTATGAATTGAAACATAAACCACAACTGGTATCCACATGCGGTTCTTCAAAGTTGATTTTTAATCAAAAGAATGATATTATTGAAATTTCACTTACAGGAGTGAACGAACTAAAATGTGAATATTACTTTGACTATCCGAAACTCTTTTGTAAAGCCGTGGAACGTTGCAACATTGAGAATAAAATGTAAAGGTTACATTTAGACATTGATAAATAAAGTTAAATTAAATATTTTTAAAGATAATATACAAAACGATAAAAAAACAAGAAAACATGCAAGTAATAAAAAGACAATTCAAATTTCATTAGCCGTTTGCTTCAGTGAATCTGTTATATGTTTTTCTATATTGTTGAAATAAATGTTTGCGCATGTTCTTGCAATGCGTCAATTTAAAGTATTCAAATAGAGTTGCACGTAAAATCGCTTGTAGTGTATGACAGAAGCAAGGATGAGGCATACATTCACAAATTTGAAGGATTTTTCGAAATTAACTTTTTATGATTGAGATTTAAGAACTCAATGTAATGCGTAGTTAGTTTAATCAAACCATTTGAAGGTTTACTTAGGCCACCACGATTTAAATCATTAAAATGTTGCAAAAATTGGGATAAATCTTCGGAAGATGATGCAGTTACAGAAGAATAACTGTTGCAACATAGATTGCGCAACGAATGAACTATATATTGCTGTCTTATATACAATTTACATTAAACATATGTACAAATAACTAGTAAACACGAAAACAATGGAGCTGGGCGATACTTGTAACCAATACCTGATGCTACAATATTCAGTAAAATAAAATATAATTTCACAATATCTAAAATAGTTTTAATTTCAATTATTCGTTCTGATTGCTGCACTGTACTTAATCTGACTAAAAATCTTCCGCCACTCAGTTGCCTGCAATGCAGATTTTTTTTTCCAGTGGATCCTGATTAAGATGTGCAGTTAGTAGTAGTATGTAGGGTAAAGATGTTCTGTCTAATATGTATGATAAATCTGCTATAGCACAAGATGTGCTTGACAATACTTTGAATGTTTGACTAGTGAACCCTGGCAAACTTAGCTGAAGACGTGCAAGTTTCATCATTTCTAAAGTATTCTTTTAATGTACAAGTAGTTTTTTGTATAGAAAACAGACAAAGCAACCCGTACATTCAAGTTATTTAGTTATGGATTAATAGATGAATTCCTTAACTAGAAAATACTTCATTTCATTTTCTCGTTTGTATTGTTTAACTAATGAAATCCATGTGGCTTTCAATTTTTTACTTACAAATAAATTGAATATGTGTTGTGGGAAGATCCAGTATTACTTTGGTGATAAATACGCGGATAAAATTGTATATCTTAGCAGGGCAAAACGTACAATTGATGTTGTGTAAGTTTTTTCTTCAGATATCTACATATTTGTAGGTCGTCCACTAATGAATTGTTTTTTTCTTCTAATGAGTTACTCAAAGAGGTACCTAGCTCATGCAAATGAGATCTTCTGGACATTTTGCAGCCATGTACGTTACCAGGCAACGCACATATTCCATTGATATATAATACTATTTCGAAATATTCATATATTATTGTTTTCTTAACAATTGGAATAGGCTTTTCTGAGATATAAATTCTAACAATATCATTGATTCTGTCGTAGTTCCAATCTCCTGGTGCTATATCATTACTGAGTTTCCTGTGCGGGCCAAGAAAATCACTTGCAATAAATTTTGGTAGTTCATTTGTTGAAAACATTTTTCTTGGGTGATTTTCGAAACGGAGTTACAGTTGATTAAATATAATTTAAGATTTTAATTGTTTGGTTACTCTAACAGTAACGTGTAAATAAATTATAATTTTAGGTTATTACATAATTGCGTAGTATTTCATTATAGAATTCATACCCAGTGGGAATAGAAAGTTGATATCAAACATTTTAAAATCATAACTTCAATATTCATTGCAATTTTAAATTTTTAACTTAAGTTTTACAATTAATCAAAATGAAAAACGGAATTGAGATTTTTAACTTTTCATTTTTCGTTTTCAATTTTTGTTTTTCATTTTGCAAAACACGAAAAATTTTAACAATAAAAAAGTGCAAATAGAATTTGAAAACCGAAAACGAAAACTATTCATTTCCGTTTTGGAATTTCAATTTTCATTTAATCTTTTCAAAATGATCAAAATGAAAATGAAAAATGAACTGCCCACCTGGTACCTGCATAATATTGCTTTTGATGGATTGCTAAATGTCCCAAAGCGTCTATACTATCTTAGAACCAGTACAAAAAGCTGAAGCTGAAAATTTAAACTAACAATATCATATTCAGGGTTTCCGATTATCGTATTGCAATTGTATTGGTCACATACATTAAATTATTTTATTTTAAGGACCTTGCAATAAATAATTTCAATTTTCTTGAACATAAAATAAATACTTGCAATATTGCAATAATTTTTTTACAGAATTTTTAATTGATTTGTATTTTTATGTGTACGAAGAAAAATTGATAAAATGATATGCTTAACATAAAATGTAACAAAGTACTAAAAATACAAGTTGTAGTTACTGAAGTTTTGAAATTGTCTGAACGTCCCAGAATTTATTGTGGTTGACGTAAAGACAGTTGACGGTTTCTATCAGCATCATTAACTTTCGTGTAGGTTTAAGAGTGAGATTATCTCAACAAATTAATAATGTTCAACGATGCTTAAAATGGCTGATACTCAGTGGCATACGCAAGGGAAGCATGGTGTAATATTCATCTATCAGGTTTTCAAAAGTAATTTTAATTGGCGAAATCAAAAAATTTTTAGTAAATCAAAAAATTTAAAATTAAGGAATTTTCTCTTCTCGCACCCATTTCAAATTTTCATACTCGCCAATGCCATTACTTTTTCGTTGTTTCCCAAAACCTGTTTCGAAAAATGCCATACACTCTGAGTGTGCATCAGCTGTGGAAACATTTTTTNAATTTTAAAATTACAGAAGAAATATATGCTATATATTAACAATAAACTTATGTCTTTTTTTATGTGTAAATGTTTTCTATTCGATTGTTTTTGTCGGTTTAACCATAGGCGGTTCGTACTTGTGAACAAGGCAAGCAGTGCTTGCCCATTAATTTCTCGATAAATGATTTTAATTGCATTCATTTATATCTATACAAATGCACAATTCATAAACTGTTAANTTTCATACTCGCCAATGCCATTACTTTTTCGTTGTTTCCCAAAACCTGTTTCGAAAAATGCCATACACTCTGAGTGTGCATCAGCTGTGGAAACATTTTTTTGATAACATGCAATTTTCTCATTCTTTGCATTTGTAAGACTTTCAAAATCTCCCTTCTGACACTTTGCTATCACCGACTCAAAAGAAACAGAATGAACAATGTCCGCATCTTGTGCAAGACATATTTCATGTCTTCCGGGTCGGTTATGGCCATGGAGCAGGTTCTGTCGGGCAATTTTCGGGTATGATAAACTGAATAAAATGCAGTATTATTTTAAAGCTAATGACGATAACTTTAAATAATTTTACACGCCCTTTAGTCTTTGACGCGCAACTGAAGAACTTGCAAGGGTAGATTTGTTTACCAAAACTTTCTTCTCATGTTGGCATAAAAGACTAATATGCTTTCATTCAACATTTCTAGACTGCTCATAATCAGAATCCCTTTGTGACACAACGTCATAAAAATTAAGTTGCCTCATTTTCACTGTGAACCAACAATTGCGAATTTATTTCATCAAATTAGCAAGATCATTAACCAATTACCTCCATTGGATAAAGGATGGACGCCAAGCCAAGATGAATCAACGGAAATCTGAAGGTGTGCAAATACGGATAGATTTGTTTGATTATTATCTGAAATATATATATATATATATATATATAAGATTAAGGTGGTATATATATCACTCAATGTCATACAGGAATTTTTCTACAGAATTCTACCCACTTTTCATACGTTGCATGTATGCATTCATTAAAAATAACCACCAAATACACTGATCATCCATTATATTTGCATGTGCAATTGAATTTCATTCTTTTACATAAGGTTCTATTGTGAAATGCTGTATGAAAAAGAATAAGGAGTAAGGTCATTTCTAGTGTAAATGCTTACACTCCAATTGCATAAATTGATAATCCAGCAAAGAAATGGTTCATGACTCTCAGTAGAACGTTGGTAAATCTAAATCCTATATTCATTAACCGATTAAATTTATAAAGTGGAGCTTATACGGATTTTTACATGTAAGTCTAAACAAAACTATGCGATTTATGGGATCAAAGAAGACGTTGTACTTCAAAACATCATATTCTACTAGAAATATTTACTAACAATCAAATACAAATCTACATATTCAAGTGGAGTATATACATATGCCCTTTGGAGATAAAAAACAAGCTTTAGACTAATGATATGTTATGATTAAGACATCTGCTGAATCTTGGCAAATTCTACTCCTTTATCAATTTTTTTCTGCAATTCTTCACCGAATCGATACATCCACTTCAGTTCACTACCTTGTGAAAAACGATAGTAGCAGTATTCTGCAACAGAAAGAGTTTTTGCAGCTTTTGAAAATGGTTCTCCTATTGATGTAGAAGTTCGAGTAACTAGCAGTTGTCTGTAGTGGAAAACCTAAATGAAAAACATGGAAAAATTGAACTGGATAAACTACAGACTTTTTGAATAAAGAAATGTACAATTTCACAACTTTATAAAACTATTAATGCGTATCAGGCATACATTTGATGCGTGACTTTCAAAATAAACTCTTGCTAATATGTATTAAATAATTGTAAAAATTGCAATAATAATAAGAGCCAAAACAAGATATTTACAAACGTCTTCAAAATTTTAAAATTTCAATAGAAATATAAACTATGTGAGCGTAAATATGTTTTCTGTACGATTGTGTTTGTCGGTTTAACCATAGGCGGTTCGTACGTGTGAACAAGGCAATTCCCAACAGATTTATTGAAAGACATTTTGCTTCAATCCCTAATCGCTCAAAGGGAAACTCTACAAAATATTAGAAAAGAGAATTTTTTTTTGCTTATATTGCTTCAATTATTAAATTATGTATCTTATTTTGAATTTACATTTCGGATTTGTTCATTTGTTTAAAATTTTCCATGTGGCCAAATAGATTTTTACAATACAAACTATTATAATTTTCATTAACAATTATAAGCCAAGTGGTATTCTACATATTTTATGGTATTAGATTTTCCTTTCTCAATCAAATTAACACTTAGTTATAATCTTAGGCACACTTTATCCAATGAATGTTCATTATTTATTCAAAATAGCAAGGTGGTCGAATACATATTTCCAATACTGTATCTGGGATATGATTTTTTCACATTTGTTTACTTCGAGTATTCATTTTACAATATTTGTAAATATAAGACGGTAGTCATTTCTTTTTGCATTTTAGATATTGCAAAAAATTTATATGAATTATTAATATTAAAAAACGCATTTTTGCACAAATGTGGGAAAAATTTTATTTAAGGTCCTAATATCAAATATAACATTAATAATTTAAGAGTGCTATATTTTTAAATAAATTAGAAATCCGTCATTGAGTTTAACACGCGTATATGTTTTGTCATCCTTTTTCTCTAGCACTGAGTGAATTCCTCTGTCAACCGGTTTCAATTTGTATGAAAAGTGTAGCATATTGCAGTGAGTAATAGCTAAGCAAATAATAATCCACAAGGATAACACTAACACATATCTACACTAAATTTTTTTATACTTGCCTCGTTAACCTTGAAAGTCTCGATGTGGCCTTGAAAATAAACAGGTCTTGTACATAATTTAGAAAAATTCTCTCTAAACCTATTAAAAATATGGAATTTTTGGGACATTATCACATCTATTGGCAACAGGGACTTAATAACAATATTAAGTTCCAGTTCAACGTTTAAATTGTGTGCACATATCTTGCCTCAAACAAAAATGTATTAATTGAAATGTGACAATCACCTGAGTGTTTTAACTTACGTCTAGACTTTTACATTTTAATTGTATAGTTATGTAGTGATGCTTAATACATCATATTCAAACGATTTTTTTGCATGTACTTAAAACTGCAATCATTACTGCTTGTAAGAGTGGTTTGTGAAAGCGAATGTATCCAGGATTGTGTATTGAGATGGCCTACATGTGGCGTCCAAGCTGTTTCTTGCAAACAATTTTCCATGATAGGAGTTTTCTCTCGATTTGGCAGTCTGGGTTCCGTGGACACCCTCTAAAGATATACTAGAGGTACTTCTTGAAATGAATCCTTCAAAATAGAAGGAAGGCAAGTCTCATTCAAGATAAAATAAATGCATTTTTTCATATTTAAAGTATTTTCCCTATTAAATAGCATTCAACAGATTTTTATCTCATGCTGATAATGTGTGCATGTACATTCATATTTTGACAACTCAGGTGAATGTGAAAGAGTGCTAAGGCCTTTAGAATACGGTATTCTTCGGTTTTGCGCTAATAGCATTTTTTAATTTTAGTGCTATTGTTTGCATTATTTATTCGCAATTCATCTAAATTTTTAAGTTGAACATTTACTTTTCTTAGGGTCATGTTGGATTATAAAATTGTGTGTTTTATCGTTTCGTGCGCAGTTCTTTTATTGAATGCTCATCATTGACTCATATATCTATTTTATAATAGGTAGGCAAAAGATATAATAATCAGTTATTCCAATTACCATGAGAAGTTGTTTTGTTCAAATATCTGTCCATATTATGAAACCTCTAAATAATGCTATAGAGTAATGATATTTCAACTAAAAAATTCTAATACAGTTAATATTTTTATTTTGCGAAGCATCATTATTTCAGTAATTTTAAATCCCTCGATCACATTAGAATCATAGCTGTTACTAAAATTATACTAAATGAATAAATAAGTAAATAAATTATATATATATATATACGATGTAGCTAAAAATTTTGAGACCAACTATGAAAAATCAAGTCTCATTCCAGAAATGTACCTTCATTTGTTATATAATGAATTACTTACTACATACACTTTGTCACACTCTTAACAGTTCCTTCAAGAGCATAGTCCTATGCTATTGTTTGGTGATGCAGATTTATATTATAAATAAATAAGTATATAAGTAAATTATATATATATATATATATATATATATATATGTATTGAATGGCTGGGTTATTGCATTAAAATTTTGAGCTATGAAAGTGACTTCTTAAAAATTATTGCCTATCTGTAAATGCTAGACTCCCGAAAATATATCTTAATAATCTAACAAGCAACTTAATCAGAAAATTTTTATAGAGCACAAATAAACGCTTGAACTTAGTGCTGGCTCGCTAAAATGATCAGCAAATTTAATAGTGCAATTAGTATTTTCTCTGTGGAAAGCATCATTACTAAAAATTTGCATATAATATTTAGTACATTTTTCTAAGGGTTAGGATATAAATTAACTTTAATACTTCAATTATTATGTAAGTGCTTGCTAAAGCAATCAATTTTTCAAATTCATAGGATTAATTAATATATTTACTATAAAAATATTTGCTTATTTAAAAATAAGTAGAACAAAGAAAAAATATTTACCCTAGCTTCAGACTTTTTGAACTTGTATGAGGTTATTGGTTTCCAAGTCATACTGCAGCCATGCTGTGAAACAAATGTACAAGCATGTGTCCTATGCAACGCTTTTCCTAATGCCCCAGTTATAGTACCCAATGTGTATCGAAAAATGTATCCATGACTTGCAGAAACGTAACGTGCAGCATTAGTTTCATTCAACATATTTTCACAACCAACATAAAATCGTGCATCAAAAAATCTAAAATTGTTATTTTTAGTGAATATTGAATTCCATGTTGGCAAATTCTTAATGTTTCAGCAAACTTCTATTCTTGTATATAATGAAATAATCTTCATATTCACTTGAGTTAATATTGCATATTACAGAAATATCAAATATGGGTATTTTTCACAAAATGATCACTACATGTTTCTTCCGCCTAAAATTGATGGATATTTTACACAAAAAAGTTTGAATTTACATAAAGTATTGGTTGTTGACACCCAAAAGCTTTGAAGTTGTTCTTTAGTTATATGAACCCTAATCTGATCTGTGCATCTTTGAAGACACAAACTATTTTGTTCTCATTTTCAAACAATTTACTCCAAGCACATACGTAAATTTCAAAATCTTAGGATATCGAAATATCTATATGTGAATGCACTCTTAAGTATTCGTGAAACCTTGTGCTAAGGAATATTCCTGTGACTGAAGTAGAACAAATATTTTAATTGGTTTAAAATTTATCAAATTCTCCTTATGGTTTAGATTGAGATAACAGTAAAGGTGATGCTCAAGAATTCACCAATTAATGACAATGATGCCATTTCTGTAGAGAGAATCACGCTATGACGGCACAGATTTTGGAAAACTCCTTGGAAGGTTATGGTTTACTTATGTTGATTTATTGCTTGAATAATGTAATAGAAATACTCTACCTATATTGGTCGTATTCTTTGAAACTCACGAGGGAATGTAAATTAGAAATTGATGTATTGGGCCATGCAATGAGCTCATCCAGATCTGTTATCAAAATGTACTTAAACCGTCTTGCATTGAGTATAAAGCAGTAGTTTAGTATCAAAACTTGCAGCGGCCGAGCATTGTGCCAACCCAGACTTTGTTCTTTCTAAAATATTATTTTTCAGATCACTTCTGTATTAGAGTATATATAGTATATATAATTATTACTGAATTTTGTAAAGATATTTATAAGCATTGTTAAGAAAATTGCAAAGAGTAAACAGCATCTGCTTTGTAAAGATATACTAAACTTGAGGTGATTAGAAAGTTGGATCTAACTTATAGACCACTTGCTTTTTAAAGCTTCTGTATAACTGTAATAATTTATTGAAGTATTGCTTCTTTGATGCTGTTAAAATACAATATGACGGCGTGAATTCTTGCTGAAAAATATCTATGCTAGTGCAGATGGGTCATCTTTTGCAAATCCCATCCCATTAATCCTGGACCAGGATTCATTGTTGTTGGAGAAGATATATACTTCTTTGGAGGACGAAGAAGACTTCATCCGATTATATTTTATTATTTGGCAAATTATTGTCCTGGTGCAAACAATTAGAATCACCAGCTTAATGATTTCAATTTGACTCTTTGCGAAAAACAATTTAATCAGCAGGATCCGGCATCGTTATCTATACGGTAAAGAAAGAACCTTTGGTATATTTTTCATCATTAATGATGCAATTAGACAATATAGCAAACATGTTTTGTCACTTGCTTCTGCCTGTGTATGTGATTGCTGTAATGATTTCCGATCGAATTCGTGATAATCATTCGCTTGAAGAAATCAGCAACAAACAGAATGAGTCTATTAAGGCCTTTTTCTACAAATATTACCAATGCTAGATTAAATAAACAATAGATGCTCTAATAAGTTTCTAAATACAGTAATATGCCCCTAGTGCCCCTAGTCTGGGTGTGTCAAATTCAAGAACCATGACTGTTGATTACTCGAAACAATATTTATGTGTCTATTGGTAATTGAATGTTTTTACTTTAATGTAGTTTCTTTGCATATCTTAAAGTGTATTTTCGAAATTCCAACGCATTGTTTGAGAACGCATATTTTGGAATATTTTCAAAAATATAAATTTTGGCCTTAAACTTAATTGACAGTATGAAAATAAGTAAATTGAAACTACACTACGACATTGTAAAGTAAGCAAATACACTAATTCGTCTACCGAAGTTAGCACCTAGAGCTGCTTACATTATAATATAATGTACATCGTACTCTATTATTATTAATGCAATATCAAATGACAGCGAAATGGATTTCCTAAAATAGATGAAGCAATGAATTGTATGTGCAATATTTTATGTACTGTTTTCTACGATAAATCTACATGAAGATTTTACACGGAATGCATATACATAGAATAGACCAAGTGTACATCAAACAAATTATTTTTAGATATTAGCGTTTACATTTTTTAATAACAACAATAAATATTCATGCAGAACTCGTATGCCCGGCCCGTGCCCGTATTATAGAACCCATGCCTGTACACTTTTGTCCGAGCCAATTACGGACACTACCCCAGTCTATAGGTGATTGAATTTAATCACAAAATTTAGAAAGTGACTATTTGGTGTCATTCAATGAATTTCTGCCACTATGTTGTCATTATTTGTAAATATAATCGCTGTCACTTCTGCTTAAATACAATATTAATTCTATAATAGGTAAGCAGTTATGATGTACATTTAAGCTATTAAACCAAGTGTATTTTGAAAATATTAATTTACTTTTTCAAATTTGACATTGCCTAAAAATTAAATAGGAATTTTATGAAATGCGTAAGCGCATTAAACACCAAATTCCAAGAATTAAAAATTAATTTTACAAAAAATATTCTAAGAAATATAATTTGTTGATTAGCATTTGGTCTATTCTGCACCACCCAAAATCAATTTTTCTGAATTTTAGGATCTCTTTGACATAATTTCTAAACTGTGTATGCTAGGATTTGAATTTATTCATTATAGTGCAAGAAAGCTTCACATTCAACTGTCAAATCTTTAAAAAAAATTCTTCCGCATACAGTTTTATGCTATTGATATTAAAAAATAGGAACTCTCGTACAATAGAAGAATTTAATAAAAATACCACTAATTTCCTATAAATTAATACAAAATTTATTATACATTAATTTAATATGTTTAAAAACAGCGGTAAATTTTCATATTATTTAGGTTAAAATTTCAGTCATGGTTGTTGATTTCGCAACATGCAATAGATGTTTTTGTTTTTTGGACAATATACTAATTACAAATTGTGGTCACATTTTTTGTCAAGACTGCGGTGCAAAATTGATGCGAATGTGTAAAATTTGCAATAAGTCATGCAGCTTTCACAAAGTTAACAAAAGTTCTCCAAAAAGTATAAAGATGTACTTTACTGAGCCCAAAGTTCTCCTAAGAAATATATTAAATGAAATTCTTCAAACTTTGAAATTTCAAGAAAAGCAGTATTCGTATTTGTTTGATTATTATAAAAAAAGAATTCAGACAATACCAAAAGTAACTGAAAAGCAAAAACAACTTCCTGCAATTGTTGACCAACGCATTGCGAAGCTAAAAGATCTCCGAAGCAAGTTAGAACACCTTAAGAAGCTTGAAGGAGATTATAGTCGCAACTCAGAAACAGAAGATTTCCGACTCAACTTAACCTTAGAATCTGAAAATTCACAGCCCTTTAATTTCTCTTCTTTATTTCCTTCGAAAAGAAAGTAGATTCTTCACCTCTTATGTTAATATGTTTTAACTTCCTACGTTTATTTGTTTAATATTGTTGGTTTCAAAGCTGGATTTGTTTACATTAGTGAAAATAAGCGAAATGTAGAAATTTCACAATTGTACTATATGGAAATAAATGTATTATACTTTTCTTTTAAACTATAGAATTTTCAATTCATATTAGGGTAAGTTTACACAGTTGCACTTTGAACTACATTTCACAATATTAGTAAAGTACCTAACTAATACCAATGAATGACTACGTTAAACTTTTCAGAAAGTAGTTGATGTTAATCACCATTTAAATGAAGGGTTAAGTATTGAACATCGAAGTAGATTACATGTAAAGTTGGGTGGAATATTTTGACGCCGGGTTTGGGTAGTGAATTGATGGGGTCCATGCTAAGTGCATATTGTCAATCTCTATTAAAACCCACGAAAATTCCTAGATCTTCCAGTGAATGGGAAGTAATGTCTATATCAGAACTTCATTTGTGTCGAATATTGAGTATATCTTAATGTATCAAGATCAATTAAGTACTCCCACAAATACCTTGATTATAAATATTTAAGAATGATGGCCTAAAAATAAAAAATCATAATTGTTATTACAAAAGTAGTGGCTGTTGGTGCTTGCATGGTGGGAGGCTTAATTTTAGCACAAAGCTAGCACAAAAATAAGTCTAATTTTATCGCTAATCAATGTTAACAAAAGAATGAAAAAATCAACAATTTATTTTTATGTTTGTTGTTGATTTCCCTTGATATACTTGTTGATTTGCTCACTGTATCTTAGGACGGGATATTTTTATGGATAGCAGAAGTCCTGGAGAAATCATGAAAAGCTTGATATCTCCCTTTCAATGCGAGAGTGTTGAAAAGACTGGAATTGATTTTGTATTGCAAGATAATGTTTTTCTCTGTTATCACTTAACTGACATTTAATTAGTGTGCATTTAATGTAATATTACAAAATTAGGGGAGAACACTGAAGATTTGTCAACAATTCAGATGATTAATCAATTATGGATAGGCCTATATATTTTGTTTGTAAATTTATGTATAAATATATAAAAAGAAACCAACCTCTTCCTTGTAGTAGTCAATAAAAAATGGCGATTTCTTCAATTCCACATACCCAAGAGCTTCATAATATGTCAGTAAATCCAGAGTGGACTTCTCAATTGTTAGCCGGTCATGATGAACAATATGAAATATTTGCTTGGTGACACCAATTTGATGATTGTATTCGATGAACTGCAAAATGATCAATTATATATTAATTTACTTGTCAATGTTCATATACGTGGGAATTGTAATATTAAGTACAATTCTTTATAAAACTATTTTTACTCTCACAAGTGAAAGACTATATCTTATCAAATCTGTAGCTGATTGGTTTGGTAAGTGATAGACGGGACTTGAGCAAAATCCTACGTCATCCGATCGGGAATCTGCGACAATTTGCCTCTCAACAGTTATAAGATTTGTGATTGGTCGAGCGCAAACATTTTCACTAAAATGTCAACTTTATAGTATTATTTTCAAAATGGTTATGGCCACAAATGTGTTTGAACTAAAGTTAAGATTTGGTTTAAGGCAATCAATATCAATGTGTCTTTTTTAAAATTTTCCATTTTTTTGTGATTTGACTTCGTTACTTAATAATTAAATGTATAATTAAGAACTATTATAAGAAATTTTAATTTAAGATTCAATGTGTGATTTTAATGCAAGTGTAACTGAAGTTGAACTTACTTGAAGCAAATCGCAGTGTGCAGATCTGATCTAAAACGCTAAATTTTTGCTTGACAACGCACGTCTCCACATTGTAAAGGTAACATGTAAGAAACTGAGCTGATGGCATTGAACTGGAAGGTGCTCAGTCATTCACCATACTCTACCATTTACTCCAGATACTGCAGAATTCATATTTTCTAATTAAACTGTCTGATCACTCATTTGTTCACTTCAACCTGTCTGTCAATTCTATTACCCCACCTATTTGTCCAGCTGCTCTTCAATATGACTTTGCATCTCTAAATGCTGCTCTTTTTCCTTCATTCCCCATTTTAATGAATCTTTTTCAGCTGATGCCTGGTACAATTTCCTTCACCAAGTTATTCATTTGTTCCTCGTCGTTGGAAAAAGTGTGTTTCTCTCCCCTTCTATTTATCACTCCTTACTGTACACTCTTTGAATAAACTCGAATCTTTCAAATGCTGTTCTTGTCCTCCCAATTCTTCCAAAAAATTTTCGCTCACAGAAGACGTCATCAACGTCATGGAACTCGACAAAATCTCTGTGCTGTTCACTTCTCATCAAGATCTCTTCAAGACTCTTATTTCTTCTTTCATTCCCTTCATTCCAAATCTGAGCTTTAAGCTTGAAATTGAACCTTCTTTCGCTCACTCGGTTCTGGAGAAAGATGATATTTCCAATGCCTATTTCGCCTCGAATGTTTCTGATGCTGTCTCTCTCTGACCTGGTCTATCTGCCACCTCCCTGCTCATTCGCATATGTGACATCGTCTTCAACACCCATGATATTTCCCTTATGCTTAAGTCCTAAAACTTGTTTGGCCAATGATATCCTCAACTCTTTCCATTTGCCTAAAGCATGTCTTCTCATACATTTGCTCCTCCAAGCGTTTTACTCCTTCCTGGAAAACATCTTGGATCTCGTTGCTAATAAAATTCAATTAGCTTCCCTCCTCTCATAGTGTCCAATAGCTATTCTTTCTCAGAAGTCAATAATCTTTGAGCGCCTTGTCTTTCGTTGTGTTGCTTCCAGGTCGTTTTACTAACAATAACTTGCTCACTCTGATTGAAAACTGCTATTTCCACTCTGATTATAATGATTCTGGTTGTATTATTTTTCTTGACGTTTCTAAAACTTTTGATCGGCTCCCTCATTCTTGACTGATTACGTTTATTTGATTTTGATGCTGACTTCATCAAACATTTCCAGGCCTACCTGTCCAATTGATGTCAGTTTCTCAAAATCAACTAGTCTATTTCTTTTGCTACTCTTGTCTCTAGTAGCACTTCACAAGGTTTTGTGGTGGCTATTCTCTTCTTCTCCGTTGTTATCACGACCTCCCTAAATCTGTCCTCAATGAATCCTGTCTACTGTACGTGATGACACTGCGAATTTCAACTTCGGTAGTTCTTTTGAGTCCAAAATTACCTCTGATCTTAAGCTTTTGTCTACTTGGTCTTTCTTTAACCATTTTGATTTTAGCCTAACCAAGACATGTATCGCTCCCTGTGAACTTTTCTCCTTATCATACTAATCTTGGAACTTGCAAACTTAAATTAGTCACGACATGTGTCCTTGCATCTCAGCAAAGCTAATTCATTGCTCTTTGCCCTCTTCCGCAATGTTCCCTTTAATTCCCCGTCTGCTGTGAAGCTATCTTTGTTCAAGTCTATTCCTCGCATCATTCTTCTCTATACTTCTCCCTGTTGCTGGTTTTCTCGAGCCTTCCTCCACTCAATGGAATGGTTCCCGAGTCGTGCTTTCTAATACAAAGACGCTCTTCTCAAATTTTCCACTCTCCCACTGTCGCTCTACTTCCATGCCTGTGATTTCCTCCTGTTCAATCGTTTGCTAACTTGCAAATTAGAACTTGATCCTTTGGATTTCATAAAGTTCTCTAATTCCCGCTTTCACCACTTTCACCACTTGTTGCTATGCTACCCCAAGGAATATTGCACTCCTCACTCGTTTTTTAATCATGCTTGTACTGCTGCTAATTACATCTTGACACTCAACCTGCCCCGCCCCAACCCCCCAATAGCCATTGACTTTTTCCTCGCTGCCGAGTTTCAAGTCATCTTTGATGTCTTCCCTCTTTGCCGAGTCCTTCTCCCTCTTCACCTACTTTTTCACTAGCTCCTACTTTATCTCATGTGACTGTCCTTGCTACCCTAAAACTTGAATTGTTTTTATATTTTCGTAGTGTTTGCATTCAACAGTTAATAAAGTCATTCAATATTTTAATAATAATTATTATTATAGTTTTGACATCACAAGCGCATGTGAAACTCGCTATGGACAATTTCTTAGGATCCAAGGATATTGACTTTTACCACATAGCAATGCATGTTTTGCCTTAGCAATGGCGTGAACTAGCTAAAATAATGCAAATATAGCTCTGGTAAAAAAGAGAAAAAAAATTTAAATACAAGAACCCTTCAACGCACAATCAGGAAAAGTTACCTTAAACACACCAGATGTGGACAGAGACTTTATTAATTTTCATTAAACGTTTTACAATATCTTTACTCTTTTGGCTATAAACCCAAAAAAAATCTACAAAAACTTCAAGAAATAGTCTGAATAATCACGCTAAAAATGAAGTGGGGACACCTCAAATTGACTGGAAATTATCGGAAAAGTATTTTCAAAATTGCTTTACAAAACCCATTGAATTCAACCGCTTATTTGAGCTAAAAGCTTCAAGAAACCCATAACACAGTCGTCTCAACTTCGACAGGGTACCCAAAATTTCTTCAGAGAAAAAAATCTGCAAATTTTGCCGTTGCCTGCCAGCTCACCGGACCATTCACCTATAGAAAATGTTTGGGGGATCAAGAAAAACGATGTGGAACAGAAAAAGCAAAAAATTTGCAATTCTTAAACAATATTTGCTGGAGTCTATAGAAAAAATTACCCCGAGATTGCACAAGAACTTGATGGACTCAATTAAAGACTGATTTTTGAAATGTGTTTGCTTTGGAGACCATGTTGTCATATTTCGCTTACATAAGCTTATAGAAAACTTAATTTTTCCTTATAAAAATCGTTACTATGCGTGTTTTTTGGTTAGAAATTGAAAAAAATAAATTCCGATTCCAATTTGTTTGACCTGAGATATACTTTTTTGATTGATTTTTGTTACCTTTTGGTCAATAAGTAATCAGATATATATATATATATATATATATATATATAC
>CABFPE010000312.1:258082-268103 GCA_900660155.1 Hofstenia miamia
TTCGGTTCGGTTCGGTTCGGTTTTTATATTTATTTTATAACGGGGATCCAGAGTCCTGATGACCTCCCGGAAGCTTGGCTGACCCACAAATTTATAAAGAAGATCTGAATCTATAACCATAATCGCAATAGTCTTCGAAATGTTCTGTGCTTTAGTGCTAGTTGGCTCGTATTGGTTTGAGGGAGCAATGAAATTGGTAATGCTGGGCTGTGAAGGGTTCAGTTTGGGGGCTTTTTTCCTAATAGACTATAAAGCCTAAAAACCGTACCGTATTAAACCGTATACAAGTGTTGCAATCGGTCAGGTAACGGTTTCTAAGAAAAACCGCGGTTACGGTTTTTATCGGTTTACCGTCGACCTCTAATGGATGGCCATACCCAGGGCTTGCTGATTATAATAACTGATTATAATCAAGCTATTAGAATCAGATAATAATTGACATTTTTAAAAACAAATATCAACAGTTGATTTAGATACATGGTTTATGTGGTTATGCAGGCCTTTCAAGTGCAAAATATTTATGACGCGTAAGCACAAGCAACTGATTTGTTGTGAACAATTCAACTGTACAAATTGAATGAACCATGCACATGTGTTACATAACATTATATTTTAACATCTGCATAGTGTGTTGTATGTACAAGGCTAATGAAATCACCATGATATTCTAATGAGGCTATTCTATATTCTAATATGCTAATGATATTCGACAAGTGTTATCCGTTGTTGAAATTTCTGAGTTCTTACTGTTAAACTTGTTTTAAGGTTCTAAATGAATAAAATAATAGAGTTTTCTCACTAATTAGTTTTCCATTGATTATAATCAAGATTTAATTATTATCTATTAAAATCAGTTGATTTGATTATAATAGGATAGAATCATAAATCACCCAACCCTGGCCATACCTATAAACGGCACTCCTGATTTGAGGCACTCGTTTGTACTATATAATTTCAGCTTGAAAGAAGAAATTACCTTGTTATGGAGACGTAATCAGGGCAGTAATCCAGTCCTGAAAGTTTACAAGTAATATATATTACTAACGTTGTTGAAAAAGGCACAGAAGAAACAATGAATCGTCGAGGTCGTTTAAAATGATAACTAGCATTAGAGAAATGTACTGGACTGTCCAATGTTTTGTTCCAAGATACACAAACTAATCCAGCTCTAAGTTTTTCAGTTTGTCTGAAAATTGCACCGTACAGCATTAAAGCTTTCGTTTGGGGTCTCTCATCACATACAGCTGCAAATATGCCCATGTCGATACTATCTGTAATACTCTGCTGGTACATATCAGGAGAAAATTTTGTGAAAGGAAGTTCTTTCGGTTTTCTTAGAAAACATTCGTTGCTATTTGTCTCTATTCGTCTGGTGGTTGAACTCCATGATTCTAAATTGTACGCTGAAAGGCAAATAATTCAGTCAAAGGAAGAGAGAACGTTTCTTAGAATAATTTGATTTTAAAATTATATAATGCTGAAAAAGCTTTTCTTGATAAAAAATTAGATAAATGTGTACAACAAATAAATTTCCGACGTGTGGTATGAAAAATCAAAATATCTGTCGTATATTTACCTCAACTTATCCTTAAAATTGATGTCCTCTGATTTCTTGCCTAATTAAAAAATGTTCACCATTTTAATCAATTGCACATAAACAAAGTCATTATTGCTTGAAAGCAGCCTGGTAAAACACAAAACACATAAAGGATTTGCAAAGCAAGTTAAGGAATATATTCTTCTTTTATAATCATACTAACAATAACATATATATATATATATATATATACAGTAGCGATCAAAAGTCTTCCTACACCTAGCTACACAAATTCTTTTTACAGTGATGAACTCTATAGCTTGCATTTAAGTTTGCATTACACAATTTAAAAAGCAGCTCAACATTTTTCTTATAATGTCTCAGATATCGCCTCCGCAAAGCTCCCATTATTCAATTCACTTGCTCTAAAAAGTGAAAAATCTATAAAAGACTGTCTGTTTCCAGATCTGACAAACAAAGCAACGATTTGATTTTTTACTTAATTTTCTTTTTATTTAGTAAAAAAAGCATTCATCCGTTGTTTATACCAGTAGGAAATTTATTACATATATTTGTTTTTAATATACATGTAAGTGTTCTCTCTGTACATCCTATTAGGGATAGGATCCGGATAGTGAATAAATATAATAATAATAAATAATTTGACTGCCGGATACCGGATAAGATATTGTTCAACTATTACAAGGGCAACCATAAATATGACTTTAAAAATACAAAATATGACCTTATTCTTATGACAAAATATGACCAAATTTAGTTATATTTGGCCTAAAATATGACTATTCTTTTTTCAAAAAATCAATTTAAGCAATATAAAACGTTTTTATATTACTGAGGACAGGAAATAAAACAAATCTCTTACACGATATCTCAATATTTTAAAGAAATTGCTTCACAAGTTATTATAAATTTCCATAAAATATTGTGGTTAAGATTTCTGTCATAGGTTAAAAGTTTTTTTACATGGGAAACATCTTTCAACTGCAGCCGATGTTCCTTGACATTTTCGTAACTTATTGACATCCAATTATATCAATCCTCTTTCCATCCATTATGGAAGTTAAACCGATAACTAGTTGCAATATCAAGAACTGTGTTTCTTGTTAGAACACGTCATCGCAAACTGATGGTCATAACTACGGCAACCAGAAATATGACTTGAAAAAACAAAATATGACCTTATTTTTATGACAAAATATAAAGGAATTTAGTTAAATATGCCTTAAAATATGACCATCCAGTTTTTAAAATGATCCATCTAGGAAATATAATACGTTTTTCAGTTACTTAGAACAAGATATAAATCAAATACAAAAACTCTCACAATAATAAAAAGTTAATTTTTGAAAGCAACTACTTCAAATTATAATAGCAAATTATAATAACAGCACATAAATTTCCATATATTATTGTGGTAAAGCTTTCTGTCATAGGCTAAAAGTTTTCTTAGCATAGAGCAACATCTCTCAACTGTAGCCGATGTTGTTTGACATTTTCTAACTTGGTATACAATTCTTATTAAATGTCCATCCCCTTTCCAACCTATATTTTCTAATCGTGACTTGATATAGGCGATTATTTTGCATTTACAGGATCAAGAGTGGAAGAAATAACAACATCTGGTGGAATTTCAACTCAGCCAAATGTTGAAAATTATTTTATGATAGCAGCCTTAATTGAAGAAATTAGATTGTCAACTCTCATATGTTTTGCCTTTATACGCATGTCACAGTTTTGCAGAACATGTGCCTTGCAAAATCCATGAAATAATAATTTATATAGTTAATTTAATATTTTTTAAGCTACCAGAAAACATGGCCAGTCCTATAAACGATTCGACCCAGAGATAAAATGGCATCTAAAATTTTAGAATCTGATCCGAATTTTTAAAGGAATTTTAGTTTCAATCCGAAAGGAATCCGAATATAAATAAGTATTCTAACAATAAATAAACATGGACTTAATATATATTTATGTTATGATAGTATAATGAAAAATATAGCTTTTTCCTTGAAAATTCCATTTTTAAATAAAGTTTTAACTTAAATTATGTTATCCGTGAAAATCCGGTAAACCAGTTAAATTTTATCGGGTACCGGTTATCCGGATCCGGTTGTGTAATTGCCAATTTTACCGGATACCGGACTCCGGCACATCCCTACATTATATGATACTTTAGAAATTTTTACTTTATTTTAAGTGTTGGATTTTTGCTTACATATTGCATATGTTTTATTTTTTAACTTTCCTTGATTTTAGCCGTGTGATTATCTACTTAACAATTTATCACAATGTAAATCAAGATAAATGTACGTTTTATTTTTTCCTATGGCTCACTATAAAAACTCAAGAAATACTCACAAGTCTTATCTTTTAGTTGCGAAAGGACGGTTGCTTTTAAACAGTTCGGGTCTGAGAGTTGAAAATTTCGAAAGAAGGAGTTTGAAGGTCGTGTTGTAAAATCGGACAAAGTTTTCTCATGAATTATGGGGCCTCTTCGGTGCGTCTCCATCGACTTGTTTCATTCTTTTTACAGTTGCTTCAATTTCTTGCTCTGGAACTCTTGTGCCGAAAATGGCAAGCACCATACGATTCTCAGAAAAATATCATAGGTGACCTGTGACTTTTGGAGTGCAAGTAGATTTGATTCCAACGTCTGATCGTTCATTGGCTCCAAATTTGCCTTTGGGGCTGATATCCAGTTTTTTCTGTAGATGCGAAAGAGAAAAATCGCAAGACTCGGGATCTCTTGTTTTTCTTGGTGTGCTAGAATGAATTGATGGCAGGAAAAGCAAAACCTTCAAAGAGTGAATTTCGTTTGCCATCCATTTGGCATGATGGATGCGCCTAGGTGACAGGAGCTTGATGCCGCGGGTGGAGTGGACACAACAGGGCGATAGCCAATTTCTCTGTAATTATTGCGAAAAGATCATGCTCCATGTACTGCATGAAGGCGTATAAGGTTCTGTACGTGTATCCGTCGATACATTCCTCAAAGGTGTCTGCAAATAATATCTTGAGAGTGCTAGCCAAAGTTCTCAAAAATCTCAGGATATTACCATTTTTGAGCAAAATTCCAAAAATAAGTAATTTTCCAATTTTGAAAGTAATTTATTGTAATAAGTACATCAGTTGACAGGCTTTTCAATGGCCCTCATGAATCGCTATGGCACTAAAGTTCAAACTATATGTACAATAAATACATAAAAACCAATTTTTTGTTTAGTTGTTTTTGCAAAATTGATGTAATGCTGCATCTCTATCTATGTATTTACCTATCTATCTATCTATCCATCTACATGTATGTATACATACATTACGCAGATTGGGTGAAAGAAATATGGAGTCAAGTACTTTGAAATGCTGATCAAGCCATTTTCTTCTGGATTTTGACGGTTCAGAATTCTCTATCGAACGTTGTCATCCACGATACACCCTCCCAACAATCTGACATTGTTAATCCTTCATGTTATAAGATGGAATATCATATCTTGTTCATGGCCACATTTGGATTGGAATTTAAAATTTGACTATTATATGAGCTGTGGAACTGTTCATTCTTTAAAATAAAATTACTTTTTAATTTAAGATTATGGAAGTAAATATCCTCCAACAAGATGGAGCTGTTCTGTGATTAATTTAATTCAAAAAAGCCGAGATTCGCACATCTAACGTATATGCCTTTCTTTCTTTCATTAGATCCTTGCGATGGTAACCAAAGGTTAACAATGCTATTTAAATTTTAACCAACTTATGGATATAATTTTTATCAATCATTTGGAAAATCTAATGCATACATATAGAATAAGACGCTTGTATGTCCTAATTTCATTAAATTTATTACAGGAGGGAAATCGGTAAAAAAACATGATTGAAATACAGCTAATACCAATACAATTAATTAATTTCAAACTAATTCAATTTGTTCATTTTAAATTTTGAAGATATAGTTATCAAACAGACTGTTAGCAATTGGCATTAGAAAAATTAATACAGTATTATTGTCATTCATCTAGTTTTTGACTAATGAGAAATTGTAGAAGTATTAAGTGTAGTAGGTACATTTAATAAGTACTTTATTTGCCTAACCCTATAAACTATAGTAATTCTCATTTACATTCCTTTTAATATTAAAATTAATTTTGAAAATTAAAATAAAAAGAGTTTATGCGTACGACACTTTTTAAGAAATAGTTCGACTGTTGCTCAAGATGTGGAATTCATGCATTAAATTTATAAATACTTGGATAAGAATTAAAACAATTTATTCCGTATTCCGATTTTATGAATAGTTTCACTATGGTTCTCATTGGCGTATAATACATATATTTTAGATATATAGCATTCATGTATGAATATACCGAATAGCAATTGCTTTATTAATAACTAGTTTTCAATTGTTGTCTTATGATTTTTATGATTTATTTCATTTTAATAACTATTTTCAATTGCTTGTTGCAATGTGGGGCGCTATGTTGATGAAATTCTCATCAAAGATGGGGAACCTTCGTCCTTTGCCTCCTATAAATCCATTTATATATATATATATAGTAAGCTGTAAATACCTTGACTTTCAGATTGAAGAGAAGAGAGGTTATTGTGCAAATCTTGATATGAAGAATATAATAAATGGCATATAGCAATTGTTGTAAATACAACTATGCAGCTTTTGTATTTTTGTTTCATTGTGTTACTGTGTACCCGATTGCCTTTGTATTATAATTTCAATGGATTCCTGCAGATAGCTTACATCTGTGCTAAAAATATTTATTACAGGTTTGGATATTTTGTGGTGTCATGAGAATTTAGAATTCATTGAAACATTCGACAAATATTTAACAATTATTACATGTTGCTTAGGCTACGGTTGGGCATTGTGATTGGTAGCAAAATCAAAGACAAAATCGCATCACCAGTAAGTGATTAGACTGCATTGCAAATATAAGTACATAGTCTAACCATAGCCGTAGGGAGCGATGCCTTCAAATCTGATAGATCACCTGTGACCAATCACTTAGTGTAACCGTAGCCTTATGCCAAACATATGGGCTTCGCAAAAACGAACATAGTCATCAGTATTGTAATGGAATTTTTCTATTTACTTACTTGAATTTTAAGACTTTACCTTGAGTTTGGGAAAAAGCAGTCCACTTCCTCCACCGGTATTGTGCTGGCAACGCCCTTTTTTGTGAGTGCCCAATACTATAGTATTTTAAATATAAGATACTTTCTCATTCTATTACTCAGAAAACTGTTTCGCAGCCAAAGTTAATAAAACTAAACTTCTAAACTATTAGTGAAATTTGTAATTTTTGCAATTTAATGCAAAAGATAGCTACTCAAATAACATTTGATTTATTAACCAAATACCTTAAAAATATAAAATGTTCTCATTTATGCTTTGATATATTGCAAAAAAAGTTCCCCAACAAAATTCAAAACAGCAAAAATACATTTTCATTTCTTGCTCTAAGCAACAATTTTCACAATACAAATTCAAATATTTGGTAATGACATTAAAAATCATTAATAACTTATTGTAAGATTCAAGTTTTAGATTGATAGCGGTTAATTCTTGTACAACCTTTACTCCACGTCATCACATTTGAGGATTCTTTAACACTAGAACGGCGGAACCCGTCAATTGACGATTTTTTTATTTTAAAACTGCTATAGTTTTTTTTAAAGAAATATTTTTTATAACCCTCTCGTGAGTTTTTATCATTTTCGAAGTGACACAAAATGCAAAAGAAAATTTTATGATAACTCATCTTGAAAATAAAATATTGTTGAATATACCTACAANGTACAACCTTTACTCCACGTTCATCACAATTGAGGATTCTTTAATCATTAATTTTGGAATCCAAATTCATCAAGTGACTAAATTGATGGTGTATGTTTCTTCAAATGATTATTGAAATATGTGTTATACACCGTTGAAAACATTAAATCAAATTATTTTCAGTTTTAAAATCACAAATTGTGCTCTGGATTTTCCTAATGCATGGCTACTTATTTCAATTCTTCGTCTAATGATTTTAAAATTCTTCATATCATCGACAATTCAATAAATAATATCTGGAGAATGTTCTTGCTATCCATGTGGTGTTTCTATACTAACTCAATAGCATATTTTTTTTGCCAAGACCTGTAATTTCATTTGATTAAAATTTCACTCTTTGTTTAAATATCACTAAGGTAACTTTAACTCACTAAGACAGAAAATTCTAGTGACACAATGGTTCTTCCACAACTCTTAGATAGGTTCTAGTATTTTGAAGAAACATCGAATAAAATAAGTAAATTTTCTAGTGCATATATTACTATTAATTTCTGTTTGACAAGGGTTTCTGAAGAATTTCCTAATAATATTCATATTTTTACTAATCAGTAGATTAGAGAACTACATTTTTACATAATTTATTAACATTAACCCTAACTCTGCTTCAGAGATACAAAACTTTTGTACATATTTTCCAACAATTTTTTTCAAGGCAATAACATTCGTTTCATTCTCAATGTTTAACGAATGAGAAGTTCTAAAGACCAGCTATTTCTGGAACAAATGCCGAACACTAGATCAGAACAATCGCTCTGCGAATGCGGGGCTAGAGATCTCCCGGCAAAGCTGCAACCAAAAAGAGTGGCAATCTATCGAGATTTTAAAATTCAGATGAAGAAAACTCACTCCTTTATTCTAGGATGCTTTTAGATTTTTAATATCTTTTATAGGGTTAAGTATGGGAGTTTAAAATGATTTTGAAAAACCATAAACGATTTAAAAAATTCCTTCAAGGTGTAGAAGTAAATTGCAAAACTTGTGGCAATATTGAACAATGCAATAAATAGAAAATTTGCACTAATTTTACAGAGACAATATTATCTATTCTAACTATTGTTGGTCTCTAAAATAATAAATTTTCAAACTATAGTTAGGCTGTTTTTTAATGATGCTTGATAATTCGAATTATATAGGAGGATTGTTGCAGAAAACTTTTAAAATTTGACATTGAATTATTCATACTGACATGTTATTAACCATTTCACGTATTATAATACATTTTTTGAAACAATTTGAAAATTTCTACCCTAATATATATATATATATATATANGACTTTCAGATTGAAGAGAAGAGAGGTTATTGTGCAAATCTTGATATGAAGAATATAATAAATGGCATATAGCAATTGTTGTAAATACAACTATGCAGCTTTTGTATTTTTGTTTCATTGTGTTACTGTGTACCCGATTGCCTTTGTATTATAATTTCAATGGATTCCTGCAGATAGCTTACATCTGTGCTAAAAATATTTATTACAGGTTTGGATATTTTGTGGTGTCATGAGAATTTAGAATTCATTGAAACATTCGACAAATATTTAACAATTATTACATGTTGCTTAGGCTACGGTTGGGCATTGTGATTGGTAGCAAAATCAAAGACAAAATCGCATCACCAGTAAGTGATTAGACTGCATTGCAAATTTAATTACATAGTCTAACTATAGCCGTAGGTGGCGATTCTTTCAAATCTGATAGATCATCTGTGACCAATCACTTAGTGTAACCGTAGCCTTATGGTAAACACATGGGCTTCGCAAAAACGAACATAGTCACCAGTATTGTAATGCAATTTTTCTATTAACTTACTTGAATTTTAAGACTTTACCTTGAGTTTGGGAAAAAGCAGTCCGCTTCCTCCACCGGTATTGGGCTGGCCACGCCCTTTTCTATGAGTGCACAATACTATATTATTTTAAATATAAGATACTTTCTCATTGTATTACTCAGAAAACTGTTTCGCAGCCAAAGTGAATAAAACTAAGCTTCTAAACTATTATTGAAATTTTTAATTTTTGCAATTTCATGCAAAAAATAGCTACTCAAATAACATTTGATTTATTAACCAAATACCTTAAAAATATAAAATGTTCTTATTTATGCTTTGATATATTGCAAAAAAAGTTCCCCAACAAAATTCAAAACAGCAAAAATACATTTTCATTTCTTGCTCTAAGCAACAATTTTCACAATACAAATTCAAATATTTGGTAATGACATTGAAAATCATTAATAACTTATTGTAAGATTCAAGTTTTAGATTGATAGCGGTTAATTCTTGTACAACCTTTACTCCACGTCATCACATTTGAGGATTCTTTAACACTAGAACGGCGGAACCCGTCAATTGACGATTTTTTTATTTTAAAACTGCTATAGTTTTTTTTAAAGAAATATTTTTTATAACCCTCTCGTGAGTTTTTATCATTTTCGAAGTGACACAAAATGCAAAAGAAAATTTTACGATAACTCATCTTGAAAATAAAATATTGTTGAATATACCTACAACGGCGAAACCCGTCAATTGACAATTTGAATAATATTAATAAAATTCTAGCAATTTTTAAATGTTAATGGCAACTATTTTACATTATTACATACAGTAAACAATAAATAC
>CABFPE010000312.1:271229-288592 GCA_900660155.1 Hofstenia miamia
ATATTTGTCTTTTTAATTTTTATGTTGGGTGTCCAGAGCTATTATGCATTTTGTCATTCTGTCAGATTTCAACAATTATTACTGCTTCGAATATCATTTGAGTTATTGTAATGGGTAAGAATAAGTCATTAAGTGCCGAAGAGCGGGCTAAAATTACTAGAAGAGCTGCTGAAGGTGCATCCTCATTGGATATAGCCAAAGAGTTAAAACGTGACGTAAGAATTGTGAAAAAGGCCATTGAAGACCCTAATTTTACGCGAAAAGTTAGGAATGATGCTGGTAAAAGCAAATTAACATCAAAAGATATGCGAAAATTGGCGAGAGTTGCTAAAAAATGCCATTGAACAGCAGTAAAGCAATTTTTGACTCTGCTGGTATTGGTGGAGATTCCACTCAGACGCGATGTTTACTTTTAAAAATATTTAATATATCCTTCTGAAAATTCAGAATAATCATTGAAATGTATGCAAAATGTTTTTCATAAAAAATTAGCTTTCTCAGAATAATAGTTTTAAGTTTATTCCAAAAAATGTCATCTGCATAATATCGTTGGACGCGTTGTAAATATATATATACGTTGTTTTAATGATTTATAAACCTTACTAACCTTCATTGTGTGCATGAAATTCGATAACAGGTGGGTTGTAAGTAGATATTGAAATTTGCAGATGGCAAGTATTGAGTTCATTTACGTATCATTGCACCTCAGATCTTTATTTCATAATAAGTGTGTTTGAATAACACAGTTTGATTATAATGAGAGTAGGCCTGTCAAAATTTTGCAGGAAATCAATCCGCTAAACTGCATAACCTTGGAAAAAATTTGGAATCTTTTCAATTCAAATAACAATTAAATTTCAGAAATATAATCAGTGATAGTTAATTACTATCTTCAGAATGATGTTGCTTAGCCCTTCATGATGTTTGCCGGTGGTAACTTTCAGTTGTCTTTAGAATTCTATAAAAACTTGGTGATTTTCAGAAGAGCAATACTTACAGTATATTGCCTTAGGGCACTTGAAGGAAGTTTTAATTCACCACATTTGAGAAATTGTTTGAAAATAATTAATATTATATCTTGATTTTTACGAAAAGAAATTATTTTTGTACTGCTAAATCAATTTGTGTGGGTTTCTTAATCAGAGTTAGTTCCATTAAATACTTCTTTGCGAATATGGTTTGCTTCAAAGTAATATAGGAAAATATCAAATTTCAGGTGAAAAAATAAACGTTTTGGTCAATGCACTGAGAATTTTCAGAAATATTGTTAAAATCATATTATTTTTTAAAATAGGTACAAAACAAGTGATGCAGGGACTTTTACAAATTTTGAATATCAAAATTGCTGCAAATTTTGAACAAATTTGTACAGATATTTGTAAACATAAAATGCCCTTGAAACAAATTTGATAATTTTTATTTAATTTACTTAACATCTACATAGCTACAAATAAATTTTACGAAAATTGGATGCAATTTAATAACAAATTTGGAGTATGAAGACACAAAGTATAATTAGCAATAAGAACATTTGAATATCTCTAAGATCAGGAAATTATTAAGATGTCAAAAATGCCAAAAATAAATTTGAAAATCCCTTAAATACCGAATACATGCACTTGAAGGCTACAGTAATGGTATCCATACTTATGGTTTTGTAACATCTGTCGTGTCAATTCCTTAGATTTATCCAGATTTCCTCAGTTTATAATAAAACGTTTTTACTTTTTCTCAAATTATTCATAGCATAGCAATCGATTAAAATCACTCGGTAGAAATTCATTATACTATTTATTGTAGCTCAACTTACCGTTTAAATATAGCCTGCTAAAACCAAAAAGTTTACACATGTTCTCTTAAGAATGGCGACTCTTATTAAGAGCCGCTTTGGCTTAAGGCCTTTCTTAACTACGCGATTTAATAGGCCCGATTAAGTCGTGCAGCTAAGAAGCAGCCTCAACTTTTTCGGTGAAATTTTTCTTCGTAAATATTCACCTAAATCGCCCCTACTATTTGAATTTATACAATAATATATGTAGTACATTTTAATTGAGTTTAGACTTAAATTTAATCTTATTAGTTAGCATAGACAAGCTCAAATGTTTGAAAGTTTTCAGTTTGATATTTATAGCAAATTCTGAAATTCTTAGTTTACATAAAAGATAGTATTATGGTTTTGATATTTGATTTTGATCTGTAAGAAATCTCGAGCCCCCTCTATGACATAGAGTTAGGAAATTTTAAGCAGCGTAAGGTGTGTCAAAATTCTAAAATCAACGATTTTTCCTTAATATATATTTGCTGGTGATAAATGAACACTCCCTATGACAAATCCCTGGCTGCAGCCCTGGTGAGGCTACACTTCATAATCATTATAAGGCATTACATGTCTTGCAATATTTAATAATTGCTTAAAAATTTGTTCTCCCAAAATTTGAAAATATTAAAAATTAATTTTACTAAGAATAACATTTTGCTGACAAAACGAATGATTTGTCATCTGAATAAAATTTTTAATTTATAATTTTTTATTTTCATATGTGTAGCTTTTGTTCTATTACAGTTCTTCATCATCACTTTTTAGTTCCACTATAAATTTTTGATAAAACTTATGTTAAAGCTATGTATTAGTGGTATTCAAAATATCCAAATTACATTGAAATCATAGTTCAAAATATTTTTTTTGAAATGTCAAAGTTTTGCAGAAGCAATTTCTTTTAAATCTTAGACAAATTTCAATTTTTACAGATTATTTAATACTGAATATCAACATAGAAAAACAAATTTATTTTTGAAATATACTTAAAATTTTGGTAGGAAAAGTCCAATTTTAAAAATTGCAAAGTTCTAGTAAAGAAATAGCTTCAAAACTGATGTTTTTCGTTAATTTTTATTGTTTGTAAATAAATAAAAATTTTCAAGTACTTTACTAATTGATTATTTAAATATATTTATAATTCATCTTTAAACGCAGTAATCCTAGTTGAGAGAGCATTAGATGTACGAATAAGTGTTCTTATAAATTCTGGTCTATCAACAGTGTAATTGGCATCAATTTCTTTAAGATTAGTTTCATCTCCAACCATCTTCACGTATTGTTTCGAAAGAGTGAGGTACGTATGTCCCATTACAGCAGCTAAATCTTTGTACAACTTGGAATCGCCACAATTATATATCTCAAAAACATACCCATCAGGCGGCATAAAAATTTGGTGTACTAAACTGGGGCCATGCATGGCAATATAAATGTGGGTATTTGCAGCAATTTCAACTTCTTCTTTCAGGGATACTTCTGAGAAGATGACTTCATTAAGCACCATGTGATCTAGCACAATGTGTATATGGGCTGCTAAATCTGCCGAATTTGTGATTTGGCGAGATTCAGTAGGAGTGTGCTCAACGTATGTGGATTGGATTGTATCATGGTGGTGACTTACTATTCCCATACGATGCAAGAAAAAGAATTTAAAAGATTCATACATGCTAGATTTTTGGCAGAAATTCAAATTTGGGAAATTATGAATCATGCCCAGAGAAGAACGTGGGACATTTGAGAAAACGGCTTCTTTTATGCAGACAACTTTATTTTTAAATTCATTTAGACTTTGAAATGCTTGCTTTGAAAATGCCTTCCATAGTTCCTGATATTCATCATTTAACTGGTCATCCACTCCCCAGTTTATTATTTGGATATTTGGATCAAATCTGTTGGTCAGGTGTTGTGAGACGTAGAGACTTATAAGGTCCCCAATTCGAATATTAAAATCAGCTTTCCTTTCCAATTGCAGGAAAAATACAGGAGATGAATCCAAGTAGATATCACATTTTTGAAATTGATTTTGAGTAACAGTTTCAAACGATTTCAAAACGGCTATCCAAGAGTATAAAAATTGATCTATTCCTTCTGCATGATTTACATTCGGATCAAGAGAACAGGATGCTTTTAGCAGCCCATTGGAAATATGTGAAGGATTTTTACGGAAACGTTCCCAGTCTCTTTCGCTGAAAACTGTAAAATCTAAAATAACGTTTGAAGCTATGCATAAACCTTTATTTTTTGTGCAAACTAAACTACTTTCTCCTGGTAAGCATTCATCCTGCATCCCATCCATTTTTTCTGCGACATACCCAAAATCAGCGTTTTTCCAGAAATTTTCTTTTGCCTCCGCTTCCTCTAATTTTGAAATTTGTGGGCAATGAGCTATGATTTTCGGCTCACAGTCTACCTCGTAACCCCAACATGCGTATTTACTTTGCTTCGCATATTTAAAATAAGAGCATTCTTTTTCATTTGATAAGCAGTCTTGAACAAGTTTCCTCTGTAATCCGAGATATTTTGCCCTATCATGCGAAGGAAAACTTTCCAAAAACTCCGTAACATTGACATTTGCTCTGGCAAAGCCAATTAAGCAAATTAAGTATATTATAAATATCATTTCTTCCCTGACACGATAATCAAATGGATGAATCAGTGTTGACATAATCGCATCTTTTAGTCAACGTGTTACAATTGAACAAATACACATTTGGACCGTTTCTGCTGTGTGTACGTAGGAACATCATAATTTTAAAAAATAATTTAACAGTATTTAATGGCATTTCGACGGTGTTAACTAAAAATATGACTTCTTTTTCTTCTGCAAAGTTTTATTCTACAGTCGAACCTCAGGTTGGGCATACCATCAAAATTGCGTAATACTCAAAATAAGGCAACTAAATATTGCGCCCGTGACATGTTTAATAAAATTACCCTTGATTTTATTCAAAATAGGGTAGCTTAGAATGCAAAATATTTTGCAGTCAATAAATGCAAAATTTTTAAAACATACACTGATGAGACATTCAAAATTGCGCACTGAAAAAATCCAAGTGACTTAATCAGTCAATTTTATCTAGGTTATTGATAATTTTCTCAAATTGGCCACTATGTGCATTAAAACAATGGGCCTGTTAAATTGTGTTTACTATTTTTGACATGCGACCACGATCCTGGGAATTTCAATATCTTATTGAAAATGCATTCGTTGAAAACAGCATGAGAAAAGTTATCTAGTGACAGCTTCAAAACTGCTTTCAAAGGTGCGATTTCAATCAACAGTGATTATTTTGGTGACACTATTATTGCAATAATTGCAAAAAACTCTTTGAAACAGCATCCCTTGTGGAATATATTTCTTCTCAATAAAGTTCATTAAAATGAATTCTGAATTTTTGGTGTTTGAAAAAGGGTATTACTCAAAATAGGGTGCTTCATTAACTTTTTACTTGAATTTAAATGTTTTATTTGTTTTACCAAGTTTATATATTTACATAAAAATTTATGGGAATGTCTGCTTATAAAAAGAGAGCATTTTTCAAGACTTCTTAAATCAGCTCATTTCAGAATTCCATAGCAATTTTTTCATAGACACAATACACTTAATGAATATATTTAAAATTCAATTTGGATAAAATTAGTAATAAAATAATTGGATCAAATTGCCCTTTGTTAATTTGTGTGTGTAAATAAAGAAATATAATATTTTTGATGCTTTTCTTCCGTAAGTAATTCATGTTTAGTGTTCTGAATGCAAAATATGGTAAGCAAAGTAACGTAATCGACTTATGATATGAAATTGGACTGCTCCCTCACTCACATTACTTGTTCTATTTTTGCCAATTGAAAACCGTTAATGAATAAAAAGATTTGATAATACTAAATACCTATAAATTTGGTAACGAAGCATTTGTTAAATATAACTACAGTTCAGGGAATTTCTTAAGAAATTTTTATTACGACAGCCCTTATTTCTCTCAGGTTAATATCTGTTATGCTGATACATGGATTTTCTTGCAAAATTTTTTGTTTTTTTTGTTTTTTTGGGTATTAGAAAAATGCAATTTGAGGTTGTAAAAATACAAAAGTATTAATACTGCATCAAATTTCTACCAATAACGCTTAAAAAACAATTTCCAGTTCATTTTTACCTAGCATTGTCAAAAATAGAAAATAATGTAATTGGAACAACAAAAATTCCATTGTATTGAAATTCAAAAAGAAAAGACCAACACATATTTTTCTAAAATCAAATGCTTAATTAAGAGACATATTTTGATGATGTTTCAAAAAAAATTGTTTTACCCTCATCGCTAGAGCCCTAATTGGCGATCGAGTTGATGTTCATAAACAGCATCCTACCAACGTTAATGGTCTCCATATCAAAAGTATTCTCATGAGGCGATGCTATCAAGTTGTAGAAACACTAGGCGATCAGGTAATACTGTGTATACATATAGCACTGACTGTCAAATGTCCTGATATAAATAGCCCGTTTTCTGAAGACTGTTAAAAAGATATTAATCAATGAGGCAGTTCCTGCATCGCTATTATCCCATCCCTCTCTTTCATGTAATCGTCAGCTAGCTTTTAAATTTCAGACAGATTTTTACAAAATGTGAGTAGACAATTTCATATTTAACAAACATAAGGTGTTCATGCAAAGCTTAGCATTACAGATACATCCAAGTTCAATATTTAATCATGCATGTATAAAATTTCTTGCAGTATGTACAAATTCGTGCCCTATGGCCTAACAACTCCTTTACATGATAGTATCATTTCAATGTTGTGCTCTACATGATGGTTTTCATCACCACGATGGCATGGATTGGCCGCCATCAAAGATAGTTTTCGAATGGTGATATCATGATATATGAAGACAAGCTAATTTTGCTAACAACTGTTTCCTGTTCTTGGAGGTGCAAAAGAAGGACACAGCTGTAAGGGGGTTAGATTTAAATATGTTGAAGTCTGACACATATGAAAGTAATTCTAATGCTAAGTTATAGGGATGGGCGACACAACAAAACTTGAATACATCACGCTTAATCCTTTTGGTCAGCATCTTCCAAAGTCCACCATTTCGCTCGGCATTGTCTGCTTCACCATTGGTAGCTACTCTCGCTAGCTATTTCACCACTTGGACTGTGCAGAAGCACTTATATCAATCTGATCAAATTTCTATGACGCATTGTGAAGGAGAAAGTGGCTCTACTGGACAACGTAATTGAGGCCATTAACAACCAAGGAAAAATGCGCCGCTCTTACATTGGAATTTGATGCTTTACTTCTTTTGAGCCATTTAGGGACGTAACCGCGGAGGGTTCGAGGAGGGGGGGGGAAGAACCCCCTTGAAGTTCAAGCAACCTATCCTTGACAACAAAGACAAATGTAAAATCAACATGTAAAAATAAAAAATTGTTAGTTCAATTGTTGTAACTTTGCTTTCAAGAAGGTATATTTTGTCTATATTTTCAAAAAATTAGCACTTGCTTGATCCTTACTGGATGACCTCACCCGCCAGAACATCCCGCCAATATGCATTATTATGTCCCTAATATGTTTATTTATTAGGACCTGAGGATTGAATTTTCAATTTTTGCATATGATATTAGGCTTTGAATATAGTAGAATATGTTTCGTAATTAATTAATAATTTCAATAGAAAAAATTGTAAACAAACCAAGATTGAAATTTTTTTATCTTTTTTTTTACCGGAACCATAGAAGAACAATCGAGGTATATAATTAGAATGTATTCGAACAAAAAGTCAATATGTTTTAAAGTTGATAGCTATTGAGTGTTGGCAGAAAAAATGAAACAAAAATATTTATATGTATAAAAACATAAAATTTAAACAGAAATTCATTTATAAGAATTAATTAAATTTGTATGTGTTTCTAGTTGATATTAGAATAATATACATACCTGTAATTACCAATTGAATTATGCTTAATTAATTATTGATCATTTAATAAATTATAATTTTGAGGGAAAATTTTTGATAATTACTTAACTACAGAAAGGCAATGACGAGAGAGTTCATTTTCTCCTTATCAAGGCGTTTATTTATCATTTATTATATTTTAAGTTTTTCAAAAGCATATCCTTTGGCAACTGGAAATGCCACAGAAGATAGTATTTTAATAAACAAGCTTCAAACTGCTGTTCTAGACATTTTGTCGGAAATGCCATCTCAGGTAACTGCCAATATTGCAAATGATTTCAGAAAAAAAGAAAGTATTGAATGCGTCGAATCTTACGTATCATTTGATTGCATAATGTTGACAGAATCATTTTGCAAAGATACCCAAGCTCTTCAGGCTAACAGAGATTTGCAATGGCAAGAGTACTTGATGTCAAATGCTAAAAAATTAGAAAAGTTTGTTAAACTAACTGCAGACTGTGTGAAATTTGTAGGGGACGCTTCAAATTATGTGTATGTATATTAAAATATATTTTGGAATTTAAACTCTTTCCTAGCAAGAAGAAATAACAATAAAAACTAGAGTTAAAGCAAATTTACTACTAAAATGAACAAGTAATACTATATATATATATATATACACCGATATTTATCACTATGTATTATAGAAAACATCAAAATATACACGTGCTGGGCATTAATATAATCCATCTCCCGCTATAAGTCTTTTTCTCGCTAACTATAAAGTATTTTTGTGTTATAAAATTGCGCAGGAGTCGCGTTCTTAATCTTATACCTCCGTAGATTTTATATTACCAAGCTTTCTGTAGACTGTTTACAGGCTTGATTCTAAAGAAAAACAATTTATTTTGGCTTAGATAGAAATTTAATAAATAATTAGGAAAACTGAAATATACTTCAATTTACTACAGTGTTACTCTTTCTTGAAGGAATATATCNATTGATCCACATTATTGTAGACATATATTGGTCACAGTGAATTGGTCAGTTGTAGTATTTGCTCGATTGCAATTCCGACATATAAAGTTATGAGTAAACCTTTATTCTTTACAACTGACCAGTATATGTGAAAAATCCTCAAAAAACAGATTGTGTGCATTCGGTTGTCGGTGTGGACTGCGATTAATGGCCACTGGAGCATTCTCTTGCCATCGCGGAGGGTTTTCGTGCCCACGAAACAATAACTGTGTTTATTTCTCTTTGCTTTTTGTTATTATGTAGGTATATATATATATATATATATATACACCGATATTTATCACTATGTATTATAGAAAACATCAAAATATACACGTGCTGGGCATTAATATAATCCATCTCCCGCTATAAGTCTTTTTCTCGCTAACTATAAAGTATTTTTGTGTTATAAAATTGCGCAGGAGTCGCGTTCTTAATCTTATACCTCCGTAGATTTTATATTACCAAGCTTTCTGTAGACTGTTTACAGGCTTGATTCTAAAGAAAAACAATTTATTTTGGCTTAGATAGAAATTTAATAAATAATTAGGAAAACTGAAATATACTTCAATTTACTACAGTGTTACTCTTTCTTGAAGGAATATATCAACTTTACTACGTTTGAATGACGTGGCTACTATATTTCATAAACACTGATAACCTCAATTCTGTAATTGATAAAACGCATTTTTAACATTAACTTAGGAATTTACAAATATCATAATGTCGTCCAACCTGTTAATTAATTACTACTTAATTAACCAGCAAACCTTACTAATACTAATCTCTATATCTCACACTGCAATTCCGCAGTGGGAGCCAAATTCACTCTAAAATTTAGCTAATGACAAAGTTTGTTAACAATCTTTAACTTGTTTTAACACAAATATCTGTGTATTGTGGAAAAGGAATATGTTTTTAGAAAATATAACAGTTCTGATTGTTTACTATTCAAATAAATGATCTGATCAATGCCTTTTATAGGCACTCTACTTCACTTCTTTCTTATTTGATGAATATCCCATTTTTTCACTGTCTGATGAATCATTTTGAGTGTTGAGAATACAGAACAAAGGAATCTTAGGAATTTTATCAAGCTATCCTTAGGGGTGTTTCTGCTATAAATTTGGTTATCAAAATAGCTAATAATGCAAGCAATTGGGTTGATTTAATGTTTTCTTAGATTATTTAATACTTTGCAATTTTGCCATCTGAACTCCAGTATGACGTAGCAGTGATATCACGTGCATAGTTTGGATAATTTTTTAAATGCCACCAACTTGATTGAATTCTTGTTTCCAAATCAATGGAATTCGAGATAGGTGAATCTGTGTAGCTTAATGGCTTGGGGTCTTAAAAAGTTTTTAGTGATCCAAATTCATATATATTCCCATGTCATTCAAAATTGAAAATTTATTGAAAAAAATTAAAGAAAATTAATTTTTTATTAATTATTTAGTGAATTCTTATAGATTGCCAAGTTTTATTGATTTTCAATTAAAGAAAATTTATAAAATTCATATTTTAAATTCATCAACTGCTTTATTTAAAATTTACCAAAGAAAATTGATAAAAAATTAATTTTTTATCAGTCTATTATATTCAATTTGAAGGTGGCGAATGCTATAAAAATATTTTTGCCCACAAAAGTTAAAATCAAGTTTTCATAACAATTTATTGCCTATAAGTCGTTTATGATTACTATTCTCATAGTAATATATATCACTCAATATACTGTAAGAATAATATATTCATGATTGCTTGATTAAAATAAATTTTATTTACTCAGTATTGTAAATTTGTAACACAATGTTAAATGATAATACCAATGAAAATGCCTTCAATATGTGCAAAATATTAAAGAAATTTTTTTTGGCAGAAATCTCACCTTGTTGCTAATGTATATATACTCAGAGAATACCACATTTGTGTAATATTATAGTTTTATAGAAAATCTATTAAATTACTTTGCAAAAACTTGCATAAGAAATTAATTGTTTTAATAAAATTTCCATTTTTGATCAACATTGGTATTAAATATCGCGCCACAACTTAGAAAAGAAACTGTTTACGGACATTTTCCAAATTCTAAAATGTACTGCACAATTAAATTTTAGAGATCTTAATTTAAAATATATGCTTAAATGCATTTTTTATATTATTATATTATATTCTTTGCAAACTAAAAGTTGAAAATACAAAATTACTATTGTTAAGTATAGAAGTATCTAGTATCTTTATTCTATAAAGTTTCTTGTGTGATAAAAGATTTCTGTGTTCTGTGCTGACCAGAAAACGGGACTTGTATTTGAGGTGAATTCCGCCTGAAATAGTTTCTGGCAAATATTTTCTCACCCACTAAACACAAATTAGAGCTGGAGAATTTGACATGCATCGATGTACTGTACTTCTGATAGGAAAATTCTCAAAACTCGCTTCTGTACCCACTCAATTGCCTCAATTTCGGTTGATGCTAATTGGTGGTGCCAGTCTGCTCAGCAATATTCCAGTACGGATCTAATCAATGATTTATATACTGTCAGACAAACTGAAACTGGCATACCACGTCTATTCATTACTGGTATAAAGAAAATTCTTTTTGAAGCTTTTTCTTACTATGTGATTTTCATTCATATTCCATTTCAGGTTGGACTGAATAACTACTCCCAAAAGAGTGGTAGATTTTACTTGGATAAGGGTAATATTTCCGACTCTAATTGGAGCAGGGTCCTTCCACTTCTTAAAGAATGCAATGGTCAACTCGTTGCATTTATCTGGGTGCATAATCATTTGATTGGCATCACTCCAGCTTCTAACATAATGCGCCATTTGACGCGATTTCTCTCCTTCATTAATGTTCCCTTTGATTTCCTTTATCCACACTAATGTATCATTTACAAATTTCGCATGCTATGAATCTGGAATATTCCGGAAAAATGTGTCTATAAATAGGATGAACAGCCATGGTCCAAGCTTTGTGCCTTGTGGCACTCCGCACTCCTGCAAATATATTCTGCCATTCTGACAAATCGCCAGACGGAAGTTCATGCATTGTTTGTGGACAGTTAAAAAGGATGAGATCCAATCAATACTTCCTTCACTCACTTCAATCTCTTAGAGGTGTCTAGTGAGTATTTGGGTGGCGGACTAGATTCAATGCTTTTTTATAGTCGATGAGGGGAATTCCAATATATGAATTTGTTTCATCCAATTACCTAAGCCAATTGTGGATTAAATCAATCAATAATCTTTTGGGAATGCTCCAAATTGACGTTTATCTGTGTTTGCAATGATCTTATTGATTAGTTTTTTTCCAAGATAATTTCCTCAGCTATTTGGAAACTGACTGATTCAATGCAATTGGTCGCAGATCTTTAATGGGTGAAATGACATGCTTTTTCTTTATTAGAGAGCAAATAGCAGTTGTGAATGGAGATGCGTCACACTCTGACAATGACTGATTGATGAGATTATGAATAGGGAAGGCTAAATCAAATGCAAACTCCTTCAAGATCCAATCGGGAATAATGTTACCATAAATGTCTGTTCCAGAAGAATTCTTGAGGTTGACCTTATTCAACAATAAGTAAATTTCCAATTCAGTCATCCTCATTGGATTCTTGTTTCTGTTAATTGGTTTTTGCTCAAGGGGAATCATTTGATTTGACCCAGATGCAAGATTCCTGTTGATTTGATTTGCCTGACATTGTTCGTCTATCTTACCCAATTTGCCACCTAAACAAAGAGTTGATAAACAAGGTGATCAAGCTCTGGAAAGCTTTCTTATTGACATCCACTGCTCACTTGGATTACTATTGATTAAGGAGTTGAGATGTTTTCTTGTGTAACTCTTTCTAGTTTCCTTAATGACTCTACTTTGTTTCTCAGTCTTCTAAACGTCTCATAATTCCTACACTTTAGGGAATGTTGTCTTTTTTTAATGAGATCTTTAACACCACGCGTCATCCAAGGCTAATCTATACCAATCACCAACGTTTTTTGTAGTGAATTACGACAAAGTTTGGAAAATCTCGCTCCTTTCTCCAAAATGGGTGGTTAAGCAAACCAACAATATAGCCTGATACATTTCTTGGAGATTTGTATGGGCAAAATTTTAACCACATAAGCTCAAATTCTCTATCAGTAAAATCTGAAATTTTTTCATAGGGGATTACTTCTCCAATGTGAATCAATATACCTCTCTTTGCATTTCTATCCTTTTGTTCTAAAAAAAATTCGTCCAGTTGTAGAACCCTGTCTAGAATAAGTTTGTCCAAATGGGTTTCTACTAAGAGGACGATATCAGCTTGAAAGCATTCCAAACAGGCTTTTAGCTCATCCATCTTATAACGAAGTGAATGCACATTTGAGAGGAATAAACGTGGTACAGTTTGATCTCTTCCTTCTTTTCTTTTACTTTACAATAATGGATTTGAGCTATGTCATGATGGATACCATCATTTTGTCGCATACAAGATGTCGAGACAAGCCACTCATGAGCTTGAGCATTGAGATTAAATCTGCGTACAAGAACATATTTTGGCCAGTTTTCAGGGTTTCCAATTTCTGCATCATCAAATTCCGGGAATAGATAATGAAAAGACTTAAAGGGAGTATCATTCTTTATGACTTCACAAACTAGTCGAAATGAAAATCCTTTATTACAGCAGCATTCTTTTATCTTTTCTGTTGTGACTGTTTTATTCACTCTTCCCAGAAAGATATGGCGACAGCTGGGCAAGATAGTGACTACATAAAATTTAGATTTTCATCGTTGTTTTGTTGGATCCAGTAAAAAATGTATTTCGAGATGGATTACTAGGGCTATGGGTTGTAAATTCGTTTGATTCCTTGAATTATATTGTGGTACTCGACTTTAGATTTTCCACTCATGTCTTCCAATAGCATCATCGGTATGAACATCATTTACACTATGACGTTTGAAATTTTGAGAATCTTGACTTGATTTTATGTGCATGTGTTACCTTAAGGTATATAATCGATTGAAAGGCATTTACCCAGTTGGAACTTGTGGATGACCTCAGGCTACATCCCAGAGTATGGGAGCCTGCCTCTGCAGAGATTTGACTTCAACTGATAAATTTAATTGATAGAGATGTATTGAGGGTTTCGTCTCTTCCCAATTTCTTTTCAATGATCAAAAGACTATTAATAATTATGCTGAGGAGTGATGCTTTATCTTTTGAGAATGAATTCTTCCTTTCTGTTTTGGTGCAATCTTCACAGGCCTACGTAATAGTGTCCACTCCTATATCATTAAGATGGGTGAGCATTCCAATGCAGTTTGTATGTGCAAAAGCGTTGCATGTTATACATGAAATCAACTTTGTTAATTAATTTCACTAGAGCAAGAAATGCAAACACGACTGTTTTCGATCATCACTTCTTAACTCATTTTTAAAGCATAAGAACCAAAATTTTGCAACATTTGGGAAAGTATTTGATTTATTGAAAAAACACGTACATTTATTCGTTATTGAACTCGATTCTATATTTTGAATGGAATTTCACATTTGCAGTAAGAGACTATCAATTAGAGATATGATAGAAAACTGATCTTTGCAATTGTATACAAATTTTGCAATTGGTATTTTCTTCCTGAGAGCTAGTTTTAAAGTAAGTTTCGTGCAAATTCTTTGTGAATTATGCTTGTGTTGTTTTTTCTCTCAAACTACAGGAGTGAAAAATTCTTCTGATAATTTACTTCGAAAAAATAACCATATTAACGAAATATGTTTTTAGCAAGTCGTTATAAAACAAGGTCATGAATTATAATAATTCAACTATAAATTAGAGCCAATCACAATACTAATTAGCAAACAATGCCCGTCTCAAAAGAATGTTATTGAAAAATAACGGACTTGACGAGAGAATGCAGTTGCCATTTTTTATAACTTGAAAAAAATATGGATTGCCATGAGCGAACGCACCCATTGTTTTCTGCATGAACATGTTTCAAAAAACCTTTTTCAGAGATACATATTTTTCTCCATAAAAAATTTTGTGTATGTCTTGAAGTATGGAGGTCGCCCCCATTTAGCTGAAGAATCAATCCAGTTCGATTATACTGGTCTGCAATTGGGATAACCTCTGCTAAAATATCAGTGTACTTTTAACTTTCTACAGTACCCTCTTCTTCTATTTTTTTGTATTTGATTTTTTTTTATCATTTTTTACCGGATCCATAGAAGAACAATCGAGGTATAACATTGGAATGTATTCGAACAAAAAGTAAATGTTCGAAAGTTGATAGCTATAGAGTTTTGCCAGAAAAAATGATATCGATATATTAAAATATCTAAAATTTAAATTGAATTTCACTTATAAGAATTAATTACATTTGTTAATGCATTTTCTAGTTGCCGTCAGAACAATATGCATACTCGTAATTACCAGATTGGATCATGCTTAATTACCTCTTGATTAATTAATAAATTCTAATTTTGAGGGAAAATTTTTGATAATTACTTACGTACAGAAAAGCAATGACGAGACAGTTCATTTTCTCCTTATTTATCACTTGTTATATTTTAAGATTTTCAAAAGCATATCCTTATGTAAGTGAAAATGCCACCGAAAATAGTATTACAATGAACAAGGTTCAAACTGCTGTTCTAGACATTTTGTCGGAAATGCCATCTGAGATAACTGACAATATTGCAAATGATTTCAAAAAACAAGAAAGTGTTATATGCGCCGAATCTTACGTATCAATTCCATGCAGAAGATTGACAGAATCATTTTGCAGAGATACCCAAGCTCTTCAGGCTAACAGAGATTTACCATGGCAAGAGTACTTGATGTCAAATGCTAAAAAATTAGAAAAGTTTGTTCAAGTAACTTCAGACTGTGTGAAATTTGTAAATGACCTTCAAAAATATTTTTGATATGAAAATGTATTTTGGGATTTATTTCAAATGCAATGGTGTCATATAGGAAGTTATTTAAGAATTACAGTAAACTCCTTCCTAGCAAGAAGAAGTAATTATAAAAACAAGAGTTAAAACACATTTACTACTAAAATTAACAAACAATACTTCATATAAATATATATATATATATATATATATATATATAGTGGTATGCATATATTGTACCCATATATTGGTCACAGTGAATTGTTCAGTTGTTGTGTTTGGCCAATTGTAATTCCCACATACAAAGTTATCTTACTTTTATTTTACAACTGACCAAAATGAGTAAAACTTTTCCAAGTAGCAAGTATATTTGAAAAATGCATGAATATGGTTTAACCAAACTTTTTCAGAAAATACATATTACTATAATAAAAAATTTTATCGAAAAAAGAATTGAGAAAATATTTTGCAATTTTGGTCCTTTGTAACCTTAGAACGATTAAATTTTGGTCGTTGTATCTCAGAAATTACTTTAATATATATTAGAAATTGAAAATATATTTTTCTAAATATTCAAATGTAGTTAATATTTAAATGGAATTCTTTTACAAGAAATGATATTTTGGTCATTGAAGCATTACAAATTAAGTGATTTTATACAACCAGAAGTTGCTTTTTCTTCAAATAAAATGACTGTCGCATTTTCCCAAAAGAACATTAGATATGCTTAAAGCACTATGCATATTTTTTAACATGTTTCTTCAATGCATTTAATGTGGTCATTATGATGCATTTTTCCAATTCCATTGACATATTTGGTCCTCCTATTTGATGCACACAGTTATAGATAACTAAATAATGTTTAGTTATCTATGACACAGTACATTTGGATGGATTAAAAAATTAGAATGTGATAATAACGAATAATAAATCAGTCGTTATTTAGTGACTCTTTGGAAACACAACATTATTGGACTGTAATAGGGATGTGAAAATTGACCACGCAGTCTTTGAATTACTATTTGTTTGTAATACAAATACTTTTCAAGTTTTTTAAATGTTAGGCTTACTAAAAATTATCTTTTGAAAATAACTGAATTACTTGCAATAAAAACAAATTCCTAAATCGGGGTGGGAGGGAGTCGGATCAGGTTGGAAAATCTGAATCCTATTAAAATTGCAGGTGTATTGCTTCAAAAAATAGACATAGTTGAAGACATATGTTGACTGGGTCAACATTTCATGATTAAGCCATTGCAATATGATATGCATGCATTCTTGCAGAAGAATTATATTTGATTCTATTTATTTTCTTAGATTCCAGTATTAAATATACGCTTTAATATTTATTCATCAATTTTTGATGCTTAACACTAAAACGTCAATTGTGCCCATACGAGGCAATCGTGTTCGTTGCCATTCGTAAACAATTTCTCCGAGTGTGTAAAGTCATTTGAGAATTTTTGCAGCATTAACTAGCATCAAATATTTTGTTTTCTATAACAAGACAAAAACATACTATGCGAAAACTTGGAACATCTGATGAATTAAGGATAAAATATGAATGAAGATTTGCATCGGCATAGATAATGAGGAATGGTGTAGGCATACCCGCAACTGATTTGGACATGGATTAAAATTTAGACCCAAGCTTGCTCCAAACCTTTAAATTATATGTAAATTTATCAAATTTTCATATTCCCGCAAAATGTTTTGTAGTTTTTCCGGTTTCCAGACCGAAGTATGTATGGATAATTAAAAA
>CABFPE010000312.1:298961-323937 GCA_900660155.1 Hofstenia miamia
AGGTGTAGGAAGAAATAATTCATTAATAGTAATTGATAACATAAACATTTATAATGTGTGTTCTGTTTGTTAGGTTAAAATAAAAATATATACAATATATATATATATATATATATATAAAATAGTTCCTCTCCTCATAGAAAAAGCTGGGTGCGCCCCAGGTTTCTTGAGAATCATGCTGAGGATGCAGTCGTTCGGGTAAAGAAATGTGCATGAACTTTGAAACTGACATATTTTGAAAATAATTTAGGTTTGTTTAAATTTTAGTTTAACAAAAACTAAATAAATATTGTATAAACGAACTCCGCATACAATAAAATTCGTGATAAACTTCAGGCATTTTGTGTGTGGATATTTGATAGTGAACAGAGGCAAACTCTAACTTTGTCTGAAAGGTTAATTATTGATGTAAGATTGTGGGATCTTAAACCTTTTTGGCAATTTCTGATTTCTACAGAATATATATATATATATATATATATATATATATATATATATGAATATGAAATATATGTATCTTTTAGAAGGAAAGTGTGCTATCGCAAGAGAACACTTACTACCTCAAGCATATCCTGATGGACTTCGCCCTGTATTTTTTGGAAATGCTCATATTTATCTACCACAGTGTGCAGACGATGGTAGTTATATTGAAAATCAATGCGATTCAGTCGGTAACTGCTGGAGGGTAGATGCTAATGGACAACTGATTCAATGATATCAAGCTAATTTATGTTTTGTAGACGTTGTAAGAGATATTTTGTTTTACAAAATTCATTTATTTACTTTAATAAAATATGAATCAATATTTAATCTATGAATGTAAACAAAATTTGGTAAAGTTAACTTATATTCATTATTAATTGTGAAATTTTTTTAAAATGTATGAATTCCAAGTGGTGGAAATCTGAAACTTACCGAAATAAATAAACTTTCCTTATATAGTCTAAAAATGGATTAGTTTGAAAACATATAAACACAGGAATCTGTAAACATTATTATTTGATAAAGTATGCAATCATAACGTAGGAAACTATGTAATTATAATTGTATGAAGCAATATGCTAATTCTCATGAAAAGCAGTTACCAAAAACAATTTGAATAATTCAGCCTAAAGACCTGTCTAACTACACGATTTTATCGGCCCGATTAAATCGTGTAAGTAAAACAGGCCTTAACCTGTTAATGTTCGCACTTACTTGAGCGTTGTCAATCACAGTGTTACACTTTAGCATAATTTTGCTTCTAGATGGTCATTAATATTCGAAACTATTTACACGAACTTAAAACACTAGACTTTATGCATTATTTGTAAACATCATATGATGTCAATAAAAGCGCTTATTGAACTAATAAGCAGCAAAAGTCATCATATGATGCCAACTCCGCTATGGTACATTTGCGCATCAACATCATATGATGTCGATCACCCACCAACAGGTCAAGAAAACTTCAATTAAACGTTTGGCCTGCATTATTTCTTAAATTTGCATGCGGTGCTTTCCTGGAATCTTAAACACTCTAAGGGCTTGAAATCCTGGCCTAATTTTTATCGCGGTATTGAAATCCCGAAAATTTTGCACGTTTTAGAAAACTACAAATACCCACTATCAACAATTTACTAGAATTTGGAAATAGAATAACACAAAAGGAAAATTTCTTAATTAGTATATATCACAACCATAGCCGTAAAAATTTTGCAAAAATAGATAAAATTAGAAATTTGAAGATTGCCGTAGTACTAAATGTTTTTAAAACTATCTAGTTTAAAGAAGCTATGAGGGAAAAATATAGGCCCAGGAAACCTTTGAAAAGCACAGAACCCTACTTAGCCCAAATAATGTACGATACCTCAAAGTTCGTGGCCGCAGAACATTTATTCTTGGTCTTGGCCGAACCGGCCAACACTCCCCTTTATTTATTTCTGTAAACATTCCCGGCCAACGATATACTTGGAGCGGGTTAGCCGAAAGACCACGCTGGGCAGTTTGATCTTCTTCTACTATTTGGTATAATTGTGTTGTGAAAAGTTACATTACTTGTTAAACTGATCAAATAATTATTAAGCAAATTTATTAAGTTTAATCAAATGTTTTCAGAATTCAAAACTTACAAAAGTACTTGCAAGTTGTAATATGATACATGTACTTACAAAACTTTACAAGATTCGCAAATTTGAGTTCCAGGGGTTTGCTTACTAAATAAAAGCTGTTAAATTATTTTTCCAAATTGTTTATAATTTTAGTTCAATATTTACTTCATTACCTCACATTGAACATCTATTATCAAAAGCGTCTTGACGATTGAAAAAGTTTTACATTCTTTCATTCATCTTGAGAAATTTATTTGAATTGATGAATAGAGTGAACTATCCATAAGAATTAATATTGAACAAAGCAATTATCTATTGGATTGATTGTCCCGCTCTTCCATTAAAACTGTAATTTCTAGATCAAGATACCAAATTAGGTAAGAAAGCAAATAGGATCTGATATATTTGAAGAGCTGCGGCACTGTAAAGCTTTCTTTATAATGTTATCATAATCAATGGACTTATTAAATTTTATGGTTTTTGGAAGTGATTGGTAACAAGTTTGTGGTATGGTATCCAGTTAAAACATTCATCGTTATTCTTGCTCACCTGAATCCATTGTACAATCAGTCAATAAATTACAAAATATAAATTAAACCTGTAGTGCCCACAAGCACAGAAAAGATAGTAAAAAAATATCATTTTTTTGTTTTTCGTATAACCAGTGGCCATAGAAATAGCATCCCATCATGGAATTGAGCATGCAAATATTTCACTAAATTGCTGGTTTGGTAGCATATTTGCTACTCCAAACAAAAGAGTAATCGAAAGTTGCGAATTGACTATGTTCGTAAAATTGTTTGAAAGTGTTAAACAACTGAAGAAGGACATATCAAGAAACTGTTATTCAATTTCAAAGGATAAGAAGCCTTTCGTAAATGCATACTAGGATTGATTGATGTTATTATCTGCATTTGAGATAATGTTGTGTTTCCTACATTTATATTTGTACATCTATAGGTTTACAAGCTCATCTATAATTCATTAAAAATAATACACAACGAAGAATGACATATAATAGATAAGATCAATTTTTTAATGAAATGAAAAGTTTAGCAGCAGATTAAAATCAATCTCAATGATAGTAACGCTGACATTATTTGGAAATATTTTTGGAGTCCTTCTTTCGTATGTGGGTAATTTTAAGATAAAAAACTTACAGACTTAGAATCTTCAAGAGGAGTTAAGAAAACAACTATTTTTTATTTGTAATGCCTACGACTTCACTGACAAAGAACTATATTTTGCATTTCGTCACTCTTGTCAATACATCATATTAGGTTTTTAGATTCATTTCTTCATGTTTTAAATTTCTTTAAAACTCAGGGTTATGCAAGGTGGATCTTGGTCTTAGAAATAATATTTATTGCAAAATTCATTTGTTTGCTTGATACATAAAATCAAAGGTCACATTTAGACAAGATCTCACAGAAGACAGTAACATTGATTTCAAATCAATCAAGAACAAGATGAAATACACTAATAGGAATAGCTGACTATATATGCTGTAATGCAACTGATTTTATGCTTGGAATTACCCAAATGCGGGAGGATGGAAACTTTATAGCAGTGAGTTAAAACAAAAACACAGTCTAAAAGATTTCCTACCGTGGTTTGGCTCATTGAGAGTGGCATCTATATCCACGAAAATAGTGGAAAACAACTTTTCTGATTGCAGCTTCGTAAAACATAATTTTAATTAATAACACTACAGCGTCTAATAAAATTGTCATCACAGCAGGACAACAGAGAGTAGTTGGTTATCCTGATCCATGTACAGCATTGATGTAGTTCCCAGCTTATTCGCACCAACTCATATCATTTCTGTGCTCCATAAATTCCTCTGCTGCTAGTTACAAAAAATATGTTTTTACTGAAAATTCAAATGTTTGTACATTTCGTTAATGGAATATTTTTAGAAGAGACATATATTTGTAATTAAGACAACGGTAATTGCTAAACAATTTGAAGATGAAAAATTCCAAAATTTTTTATTCATTTTTATAAACGTAAAAAAATCCTTTATTAAAATAGAAACTCAGTGATCACGATCAGTAGAAGAATGGCTTCTCGATATGGACAATCGGTGTCCCTCAGAACTTGAAGCATACTTTCTACGATCGTCTTCTTGGCTTTCAATGCTGCTATTGAATTCTGTGTACTTCGGCGCTTCTGGAAGGCGCCGACGCTCCTCTTTCTTTCTGGACCTGTGTTCAGGTGACGCTCTTTCCATTGAAGAGGAAGCGCTGCTTTCTCTGGGTTCACTGCGTGAATCGTATTTATGGGAGCGAGAACTTTTATAATCTAGGCAGTTGTTATCAGTTAAAGATACTAAAAATATATTTATTTGTTCTACATTGGCGCATATATATATATATATATATATACCCCGAAATATCCCGATTTCATTGAAATGTGATAATTATGCCAAATATGAAATGTAAGATTGCAAAACAAACTAATGCAAATAGAAAGAAATTTCAGGCCTAACCAAGCTTCCAGTGACCAATCCCCTTATACCAAATTTAATAGAACAATCTATATAGATATTTACTAAATCTAGCTTCTTTTGTATTTCATAGAAAAAGCATTTTATAAATAGAATTTCCTGAATTTATATTATTGAAAGAACCTTTCATTTTAAGAATTTCTGCATATATTCTGACTATTTTATACTACTCAATAGACGAGGGTTTGATTAGAGTTAAATTAGGGTTTGAAATCTTGACAATTTAAGAAAGTTCACACTTTATATATGTAAAATACATAGAAGCATAATTCGATGAATTGATGCGGACATTATTTGTAAAGGTCTTACTGGAAAGAATGTGTTTTTTGTCATTGGAATAATAAACTGGTCGTTGAGAGTAATTAACTTCTTGTCGTCTGTTATCTCTATGTTTCCGCTTTTCATCTTCTTTATATTCGTACTAAACAAATATGATCAATAATAGCAAATGCAATACCAAGCTTTGCCTATTCATACAATGGATGAGGTTCCCTGTATTTTTGATTGCAAGGCTTTTCACTTTTCGGATATAATGGGAAAGCCGCTCAAATAATACCTAAGTATGGTAAGAAATTTGCGATATTAATTAGTTTACACTTAAATAACTTAATACTTGACATAAATAAGTCTACAAATGCTTAACTGCTTGAAATCACATCCATTCTATGTCTATTTCTTTATAGTATTTATCAGAGGATAATGATAAATAAGTGTTGTTCCAAATTATCAATAATTATTAATAAACTAAATGAAACTTGATGGAACTTAACATAAAGCAAATGCAGTAAATTGAACTGGTCCCAACCTTTGTCTTTTTTATATTTGTCAAGGACCATTCTGTTTATATTTCACATAATCTCATGTAGTAAATAACCTTCTTTTAGCATTAGTGACTATAATTACACGCTTCTGCACATCCCGTGTATCTCGACGCACTAACCTATTTTCTCATCAGTCTACTGTTTCCATTTTGGAAATGTCATGTATTCTATGCTCATATTTTTAGTAATTGCTGCTAGATTTTCTAAGCCCATGTGTTTAGTGCCATTATACTGTTGTGTCCATTTAATGCTGATTTTTGTAGTAACTTCTTTCGTACGCTTGTATTTGCCGTTTAGTTTTACCCTCATGATTTCTTCTGCCATTCTCTATTACTCATAAGTATCTGCATCATAAACTGCAATTTTCATTTTGCTCTCAGTGCTTTTCATAAACTCATCCCCCTCTCTGTATAGATTTAAAACTTGCGTTCTTACTGTCTCTATTTGCTTCTGGAAAATCTTCCCTAAACTATCATATCTTCAATCATTAATATACTATAGGTAGCACATAACTCTAGAATTACTCTCTAACACATACCCAATGATGTATCCTTAGATCTTGTAGTGATTCTAAATAATCAGTAATAGTGCTAGGCTGGCTCTTTTTTTATATCACACACATAATCCTCAGTATGTTTTCATTTTTACCAGTCTTCTAGTTTCCTCTATTTCATTATAAACTCATGTCTCTTCACGGAAACTTCATTGTCCTCTAGTGTCATTATTACCTACCTATGTGATATACTATAATATGCCTTCAGTATTATATCAATGTCACAGGTAAATATTTCTTCTTCTCTTACATTTCTTCTCTGCGCTTAATATATGACCAACAGATCTTTACTATATTTACTCATTGTTTTACATTTCTCTTCTCTAGATAACACTCCCCACATTTATTATAATGATTTTGATCACATTTTGAAAATAAAAAAGCATTTGCTATAATATTATTATAACAAATTTAAAAAGTCTTCAAGAACCTATCTACTAAATTTTCAAATATATTAAACTGCACATATTAGCAAATGTCCATAGAAATATACTTGAATATCAGTTATTAATATTGGCAAATAACGATTTCTGAAAATTTGGTTCAAATTCTTTTTCAGATTTTACATGTAGTAAATACTAATAAACTTTTATTTCGGTGAGGCCCTAAAGTAAGAACAATGGGAATAAATTAAACACTGAATAAAATTCAAATGGCCTTACAATGGTTAAATGTTTTTAAAATATTTTGAAATAACTCAAATCTTTGAATTAATTTGTATTATCCCGCATGATAAAGGATTAATTCAATAACTTAACAATTAAAATACCTCAGTGTTAGAATTATACCGTCTTCTAGAAGAACGGTAAGAATCACTTGAAGGAGACTGTGAGCTTTCATGTCTAGTATGTCTTCTTCTTTCTGGGCTTCTGCCTTCTGATCTAGATGAACGCGATTCCAAATAGTTCTTCTGGCAAAGCTAAACATACAATCTTGTAATTCAAAAGATAGCATTAATGATTTCTGGGTGAATAGTTTATATAGATAAAGTGAAATGGATTTACTGATTCAATTTTCAATTTAAAAACTCACTTGACGATCTTGGTATCGTTCAGTGTATGTACCACTAAGTTTCTCTATGTTATTCTCTGCTGCTAACAATCTTGCTCTTGCATAGAGGGCGCGTGTATGTTCATCGGAACTGCCTCTATAATTTGGTGGATTAGTGGTATCCCACTGCATATTTGCCCTAAATGAATTGTTAAGTCAAAACATTAAATAAAGCTTTACATCTATTTTAATTTTGACAGAAGTGATTAAAAATAAGTAAACACTATGTAAATGTATAGATTAATTGCTGCATTAAATGACTAAGATTATAAATGTAGGCCTGACCTAAATATGTTTCAAATCGAATTTTTTTATTCAGATATTGACATTGACTGCAAAAACTGATTTTGAGTTTCTAAACTCGATGATAAGGCTGAAATACTTCAGTTCTTTATACAAAATATTGCTCTAGGTTATTGTTGAAATACGATTAATTTTCACTTGTTTTAACATAGCTAATTTCGTTACACAGTAGTTTTTGAATATCATAGATTTGAAGACCAGTATTTCAAAAATTCGTTTTGCCACTACATTCCTTACGCAGTACTGTGCTTTTCTGTAATACTGGATTACAAGAAAAAAGTATGTACTACTAGTAGAATATCGAACTTGGGATCAATATATAGAGAGCCCCCTAAAAATTATCATTTCCATTAGTTTTTAACGTTTTCCTATTGATTTTCATGTGAATTCTTGACTTTGAAGCGCTTGTTGTAAAAACTACAGCCACTCTAATTTAAAAATTTACTTCATATTTTGAGGTAGTATAAATATGTTTAGTTTTTATATCAAACTATTTAAAAATTTTCATTTTTTCACTATTTTTTTTACCCATTTCCTATTGATATCAAAATTCAAAACATGCATTTATTAAGATTTCGATTTCACAGACACTCAATTCCATATATATATATATATATATATATATATATATATATATATATAGAGCTAGTCTAATCTCCAGAATTTGTCCTATATCTTTATTTAATATGAAGGGGTATATCCATATGGAATACTTTGTAAATTTTTACGTAATAATTTTTATCATCAATTGGTGATAATGATGTTTTTTCTGTATTAATTAAACACATTTTATGTTTTTTATTTTGCAATTTATAATTACTAGAAATACCCATTTTATTTGTATCTAAACATTTTATTTATAATATTCAATCGTTAAATTTTTTGCACGTTTGTAATTCCTTTTAAAGTATTTTTGCGTTTATCATTAACATTATATGAATACATTTTGCTACTCAAACCAATGAACTGATTTAAATCTATACTTTCAGGCTTCTCAATTTTAAAATTCCAAGTATCCTTTAAATTTTTCTTTAAATAATTCATGATCTTTATCAAAATTCCTGAAATCAAATAATTCATAATCGTCATTAAGTGTTTTCAAATCATTAATTATAGGTTTAGTTTTTATATTCAAAATGAAACTGTCTGTATCCATGTAGTTCAGAGTTACATTATATTCCCCAAAAATGGTTGCAAGACATCACACTATGTTTCATACATTAAGAGCTTTGATAGCTTTAAACGCAGTACTGGTGATAGTGATATTATTAAGTGCATGGCACTTGGTACAGAATTAAAAAAACTCTGATGATCTTGAATAATAACCTTGTCAGTACAAGATAGTTAGTCAACAGATATTCTTTAGAGGTATAGACACAACTTGCAAAATCACACAAAAAATAATTAAAATTAATTAGGAACTTGCATATAGTTTCGATTTTAAAATATTAATATTTGGACTAGCTACATCAAATGATATAATTTGTGTTAATATTTTACATGAAAATGGTCAGTTTTGGTTGATTGCAAGAAACGCAGGTCCATCAAATGGATAGTTTGCAAAATTGGACGTATTTCCTTTCAAAAACTAATTATTAAAATGAAAGGTTTAAGTAAAATTAATTTCACTCTTGCATAAGTTTGACTTTATCAAATGCCGGAAAAAGTTTTTAAAGAGAACTTTGTTCTTTGTTGTGAAAATAATTTCACTTCTTTTTACATAGAAAGTGAAGAGAAAAGTTTAAATTGTAAATGAACGAATTATATTGAAATCAGTAAATAATGCCAACACTGGAAAAAATTCTAAAACTAATGGACATATGAAGGATGCATAATCTACAGATTTTTTAAAATTTATTAAAACAAGGAAGTGTGAGTTAAGCAGTCCAAAAGAAGTTATCAAGTATGTAGTAAAAAACTTTGAAAACAAAAGCTCTATTATCCTAATTTAAATCATGTAATTCTTTTATTTAGCTTATAATTGTCATTATTTTGAGAAAAATATATCAATAATGGAAATGCTAGAGAAATTTCTAATTAATTTGAGACTCATTAGGACGGGCCAGATGTTTAACAATCATATTAAAATATTTATTTTGATGCTTCCAATGATGTCATACAAGTTCAATTCTACATGATGCATTTCGTAGATTTTATTTTATAATAAATATCAAGTTGGAACAGGTTAATGTTGCAAAATTAAAAATGTGTGTCATTTCATAAAAAAGCTCCTTGTTAGGACATCTGACGGGCTTCATATTTTGCTTAAGAAATAGTGTTTAAGATATTAATTCTGTGATATGCAAAGGGATCTTAGGAGGATCAATAGTGTAATACTTTTAAATTAAACAAAAAATGTTAAATATCTTAATGAATATTACTTTAATTGTTCTGAAACCCTTTCCAATCACTTTAAATGAAAAATTAGGTCTAGATAGTTATTTTGAAGTTAATGGGTTAAGGGTTTTCATAGAAAATCATAATTTTTTATTTTCATGTTTAAAAGGTATATTTATATGAGCTTTAACACTGACAATCATGGGAAGCACTGGTGAGATGTGATATGCTTTAGCAAGAATAAATTATGAATAAGAGCTGTTAGGGAATTGTGTTAGTTGTTAGCAGCTCCTGCAGGAGCTGATAAATAAATTGTTATTTGTTGCTAGTGGCTCTTGCTAGAAGCTGATAGAAATGTAATTTGTGCTAAGTATTGTCCATGAAGTTTGTAATTTTAGTATTAAAGAGTGACCTCTTTTCATGGTGATTATAAACAACAGTCAGAGGCATTGTAATACTCATCTATAATGAAAATGGAAATTCAGTAATAAAACTCAGAAATTACAGCTGTATAAAAACTTGGAATGTGCAAATGCACTAAAAATATTACTATTTTCGAGATATTTATGACTTTTCAGGTAAAAGACTTATACCACCTCAAAAATTTAGGACCAGATTGTCACAATCAGCTATTACATGTACTTTGGTTATTTCAATTATATTATTGTTCAATTTTGATTACTAATTTTGATAAAAAAACGAGAATTTATTATCAAAAACTTTTACTTTCTCACTAAAACCAATAAATTTTGCACAAAAGCATTATCATGTTTATGAATACAGACAAAAGTATTATATATTGTCCACACTATATCAATTACAATACCATGCAGCTTCAATTTTTAAGTAAGTGTAATTATGGCTGAGAATCCATTCCTTTTCTTGCTGATTCTTTATAAGTAAATCCACAACCATATAAATTTATTTACAGCAGTATTTCCTATCCTACTTTTCATCAAGTAGTCTCTAATATTTGGAACAAATTAAACAATAGGCTTAGAGAAGAAAAAAATTTCAAAAAACTTTTAAAAATTTATGAAGTGCACGTTTACACTCACAAAACACAATCATAGACACATATGCTAAACGCTGATTTCTTACACTGAGCTAATCACATACATAGACACACACAAAATCATTATTCATTATATTTAATTTGTAATTTAATTGTATCTTTTAACATATATATTGCTTGGATTTTGTTCAAATTGCCTTAATGAAGCTAAATTAAAATTTTCTAATGCAATTTTGACTTAGAGGGAAAATTTTAAACCGAAAATTCAGGAATAATTCTTAGAAAAAAATTATGAAAAGGAAAATCTCTAATAAACATTTCTTCTGCAACTTCATGTTTTTCCGATGATTAAGAAGAATTTTAAACTGAAGTTGTCTCCATAAAGAAAATTACTAAAAAGAAGAAATTTGAATATTCCTGCATATTTTTTATCACCCCTAGCAATGATTGGGTTTATTAAGAACGACATATGAATCCTACTACCATTGATTTTGCCAAAGTGTATTTTCAATAAGCAACGTGAAACAACGTGATTTTCAGTGAATTTTGAAGCAATGTAAAATCACGTAGCTATCTTGATCTACGCCAAAAAGTTGATCTACATTAACACCAACCGCCATTTGCTCAACAAAATTGAGCACTTGGATTACTAAGAAGCAACCATGCAGTGAGAGGAATAGGGGAAGACAACTCTGACAATGGTGAAGTTGAAACAGACATGTAGACACTTTTGAATAGTTTTCTGATTACATGATTTGAAGTAAAAAAACTTGGCAGAATAACGTTGTTTTCTTATCTTATGTAATTTTTTTAAACAATTTGAACCAAGGCATTTTCAGGGCATTTCAAGGGTTGTAAAACCCACTCACTGTGGGTATGATGCAAAGCGGTTATAAAAATGACACCAGCATCCATTTATGATCTTCGTTTGTTCCAACTGTCTGCCTCTTAATTATTACAAATAGTTTTTTTTGGCTGGTCATTCCCTCTGCATTGTACGATACTGTAGCAGGCCAGCTTTAGCAATGCAGATTTATATTTGCAGTAACATGTTATTTTTCAAATGCCGTTATTTAATTTTTCAACCAGAAAGGTAGACATAAATTCTGATTTGATTATAATACAAATATTATTAACACATATTTCAGTTTCTTATGCGTTCACAATGTTAAAACCTCAGAAACAATACCAATCTAGAACATTGCATTTTAACTAATTAGAAAATGTTTCTGTGCATACAAAATCATTTTTGTTTTAATTAGGAAATGAGATTTTGCAAGTTAAATTCGCGAAATTTTTCGAGCCTAAATTTTGGCATTAAAAATGTGAAAAAATAGCAGGTGCCAATTTCATTTAATTTAAATTCAACCTCGATTTGACTGTTGAAATTAAATTAATTATTGGTTGAGATTCATTACAATGATGAAGTTTCCCTATAAATAGCTGATTTTAAAATTATTATCATGGTAAAAGTGTGTTTTAGAAATTCTAGTGTTCTGAAACCGGATACTTTTGTAAAAAAACAGTTGTATCAGTAAACCAGACAAACTTATACCGTGCAATGTGCACAACACCTCGTCTTGTTTGAGCGTGTTTATGACCCTCAATTGCAGAGGAAACTCATCAATGCAAGAAAAAAGCTGTCAAAAATAGAATATTAGCTACTACTTACCACCAACGAGAAGCATAGTTTATTAGTCAGTTTTAATAATGGCTGCATGCAATTAGGTGAAAAAATGTATTTATTATATTTAAGACAACGTACATAAAACATATTTCTCGTTGCAATTTGATTTGACTTAACTAAAAATTAAGGTGATGATAATAAATTTTAAATTTTTATTATAATTACATAAAACCTTCAGTGTATTAATCATTTTGCCTGTGGGGTGCTGTGGGACTTGTGGTGTGGATTTGCGACATTTCTTTTGGAGTGCTGGGGGTTGTGTCTCAAAAATTGTCCCCACGTTTCTAATAGAGATCAGTGTTTTCAACTGAAATGATTTGAATATCTTCTATAACTCTTTTTCCTTGAAAGAGAAAAAAGTATAAATATATAATGACTTTTCAATTGGAGGGCAGTTTTTGAAATAGATTGCTGATATTAGATTTACCAAGATCATGGATCCTTCACATGGCTTACACATTAAGGAAAAAACTTAGTTACCCAATGAGGGATGAAAATGACCTGGTAATTATCAAATAGTATCCTTGTTTCTAAATTATATAAATTTCTAGTTAACCTTTAAACGCATTTTGCATTTCAATTGACCTCAAATATGATTACTACTTCCGAGATAAGAAAATTATTAAACATTCAGAGTCTGAAAATTAAATTTATGAAATTCGCATTTATTTTTTCATTAATCATTTATTTGCACATAATTATAAGATTTTGGCATAATAATCTAAGATGTGCCAAAAGTTGCTTAATTGTGATTTCTAAACCCGGTAAATCATATTTTGTCCTAAAACGTCGACAATTTCTTGAAGAGCATGTAACAGATGCGTCTCTACTTCAGTTCAGTTTGCATCTCGCTCAAGAAATTGCAACTAGTTGTTAATGTATGCAAGTTTTTCCTTATTTGTAAGAATTTTCTTGTTCGTTTTAAATAATTTAGTGAAAAAATTAAATGTTCAGATGAATGAGAAATTACATCACTTAGCAACCAATGGGATATCAGTGTTCTGAAGGTTTTTGGTTAAGGTGGGTTTACAGCTTATCAATGAATTATAATACCTCTAAATTGAGAAGAATGCATTGTTGTTGATACGCTGCTTACAGCGTCTCAATTGAACTTGTTTATCACACTTTTATTTGTTATTGATACAGCGTTTACAGCTGACTAATCCCAATTTAATCTTATAATTCAAAACATTTGGGATTAGAGACATCCCACAGAAACGTTTTTTCTTTAAGTTTTTCAAACAATTGGGTCATGATCCTTTCCTGTTGCATGCCTAGTTTCGAATGAATATAATTGATTCAATGCTTACACTAGCGTAATGACTATTATGAAAGGAATGAAAGACGATATATCAAAAGTGGTTTGATCATGTCTTTCATCTCAATTGTGGAAACATGATCGTCTTTCAAGTGTTTACAGCAGTATTAGCGCAATTGATAAGCTCGATTACGCATTCTTTTGATTTCATTAGTTTTATTAATTGATCGTCTTTCACAGCTGTTTACAGCTGAATTTGTGCTAATTGAGTACTCGATTGCGAAATATTATATTTCATTGATAAGCTGTAAACACACCTTTACTCATCATATGATATTCAAATGCTATATATCATTGATTTGAAGACATCCTCATAATATTAGTATGCTAAGAAATGTTGTCTGCAATTCATTAATGAGACTTTCTCAAAATAAATAAAGCTAGGGCCTATAAAATTTAGTAGGCCCTGGTAAAGCAAATAGAGAAATTTGATATTGATAGCTTAACACACAGCTACATTAAAGCATTGACTAGACGCATGTTAATAAGGTCATTACACGATCTAGAATGGGTATATTGAATTATTGTAATTCGAATTTTCAGAAAGGGAAAGAAGTTGCGTTTGTTTTATATTCATGGCCACTTAAAACTTGACAGAAGTTAGGTAGACAAACAAAAGATATTAAGTCATATTATTCTTATAAATTTACACTAAAATAAATTATTTTTAAGAATCATTAAAGTAGTTTTGAATTTTTCATATTTATCTTTTACTCCATAACTGCCGTGTCTCAATTTATTGGACACATGTTATGCCCCAAATGTGCCACATACGCACATTATCATCACAGGAGCTTTTATTCTGTGGACATTTAAAATGCTATCAATGATATTTTGATATGAAATATATATAAAAAATTAACTAAAAAAAGTGTACCCGTCAATGTGTTAACCAATATTATAATTTAAGAAAAATTTAAAGTTAGTTTTACTAAAAAAATAATTTCAAATAAATAAAGGGCAATCTCGAGATTTTTTCAATGGGTTCAGTTGCTTTCAATTTAAGAAAATTCACTAAATTCAACACAACCTGTTTAAATTCACTTGTTCTAAGTGTTTTTAATAATAACGGTTGGTTTTTTGCTGTTATATAGCAATTCTTCAATCTATTCCATAACTGACGTGGAATTAAAGTATTGCATACTTAAAAGTTTATAGTTGAGAACTAGATCACCATCAAAGATTCGAATGAAAAGTTAATTAATGTAGGATATAACCACAGAAAATTCACTTTTTTGATTATATCAATTTTAAAGAAATAATAACTTCTAGAATATTATAATAAAATTAAATACTGAATGTTTTAACGTATGAAAGATTTTAGTAAGTAGATGGTACCTTTATTTCACAGTATTAATATTTTGCAAACATTTTATATATGTTGTGCAGCTTTATACTTTAAATCAATTATAGGATATAACTGCTCCAAAACTCACTTAAATATGTGAAGCGTATGCAATTAATTCAATAGCAGAACTTCTTGTGCAATTAATTTAATCCGAAAATCATGACGCAACGCATAATTTAATGTTAATATGTCATTATTTAGAAGAATCTAGGAAATAGTCAACCTTAATTCTCACAACCTTTTTATGTACGTTGGTTTCACTATGTGGGGGGGGTTAAGAACCTTTAGGTTTGTTTTTGATACAGTAATGATATTACCATGAAGTTTGGCAGAAAAATAACATGGGATAAAAATTTTAAAAAATTTCAAAAAAAAACAATTTTATCCAGACATTTTTGCAAAAAAATTGTTAAAAATGTTAAGAGATGTCTTATGTCAAAATGGTTATTATTTTTGGGCAAATTTTAATATTTTTCTGTTCAACACACAAATTATAAGGCCTAGTAATAATTTAAGGCATATCAATTTGTAGTTAGTATTGCTGATGTCCGCATTTTTCTTGTAGTCAGTGTAGTTTTTGATACTTCTATATTAAAATAAATATCAATCGCCGTTGACAAAATAGTCATAATTCCTTAACAAAAAATGCTTTCGCCCTAAAAATTTTCAAAGAACATGCAAAATTAATTTTGAAAAGTTCAGCAGACCTTTCAAATTGGATTTCAAACAGTTATTAGCAAAAATCCACATGGTGGAGTCAATTTACCCCTATCCCCCCTTGCCAAGAATAGGGTAAAGGAGAAGCTAATAACAAAGGCATGATGATATTGCCAAAGCTGATCATTGTAAACTTTGTGGTAATTTAATTAAAATATTTGTTAGATTATGTCATAAACTTCTGAAAAATACTTAAAATTATGAAAAATAATTAAATATTTAAAAAATGATACTAAAATGATTTTGGTTTTCCTCATTAAATAATATCCAATTCTATGCATTCCAAAGAAACATAAATTTTCATGAAGTAAAAATCTACTGAGAAAACTTTTTTATAATTGGCCCTATGAAGATAGTTTATCGAAAGATATGTATAATAACGTTGACAAATTACAAAGTCGTTCCAGTTGACCATTTACATTCAAATCATTAAACTCTATTAAAATGTAAAGTACAGGGAGTTAAAATGTTAAGATCACTTTAATTTGTATCAATTTCCAGCATTATTGTTTAATTTAATAAAACGCACAATAAAAAGGAGTGTCTCTAATTTTGTAGTACAACCTACCGAGGAAAACAATTCATTAAACGTGAATTTTGCGACTAGATTTAAGTGCATGCAGAACAGTATTTAGATTTTAATGAAAATTTTAATAAATCGAATTGAGATGGAATTTCGAAGCAGCTTCATATAAACGCCAGAAGCAAACTTTATGGATAACTGATTGGAATTAATTGCTTATTGTTAGAAAGAGGGCATTTTAATTTGTTTCTTTCATTTTAAATATGCAACTAATTTTAATAATATTTCACTGAATTTCTTGACAACCATGTTCAATGTCTGTTTTCTTCTGCAGAAGTATTTAACTGAAAGAACAGAAAAAGTTACGCCAAGAAGTTTAACATCTTTATAAATCATTGTAGGATGTTAACATGGATATACAAAACATATGGATCACTAGTTGCAGCTGCATTACCCTTCTACGGTGAAAATAGATTTAGAATTTGCAATTTCTAATTGTCAATGCTGTATGATTCATAATTAAACAAAAGATGTCATTCATTTTTAAATGTACAAATGTCAATTACTTACAGCTCATGTATTTTTAATATTAAGTTTGTGTGAAGTTTAAAGAATTTGCAATATAAAATAGGCATTTGTTCCTTTGTACATAAAACACAGATATGTATTTTAAATATTTATATATATATGAATATAAATATAAATATATACACATATAAATATGAATACATATATATATATATATATATATATATATACATATTTACATATATATATATATATATATATATATATATATATATATGGTGAGGAAGCTAAACTACTTTATAAAGAAAGGATTGTTCTTATTTTTGCCTTGCTTATTCACACAGGTGCTTTCTATGGCTTCGCCAGCGCATCGGCGTAGTAGGTTGACATAAACACGGAATTTCAAGTATTCCTACAAATATAAATCATAAAGTGATAAATCGTCCTTCTTGAATTCAGATGCACCGAAAAGTATTCTCGTAAAACATTCTTCGAATGCAAATGCGTTTCATGCAATTCTTCAGGATTGGCGTCAGACCAGTGGGGCATGCTTAGTTTGCTGACGCTTTCGAATAAAGTAAAACTTGTTTGATCACTAAAGTAAGCAATGTCATCATCAGAAACGCTATCAAGAAGTGATATCAACAACGGAAAGTTCCTGAACAATTACCAGTCTGCAAGAGTGGAAATGGTTATCACCGTGCAGTATTCCCCTCACTTACCTAACGGATCTTCCAGAAAAGATGCACACCTTGGATGCAGACGTCGTGAATATTTCAAGATTTAAGTACCCACAGCCTCGATGTGCATAGGTGTTCTAACGCATGTAGAAGTCTAATATTTTGTTGTGTTGAACTTCCAGTTTTTCTGAACGTATTGATCCATGACAGAATTGGATGTCGGGCCGGAAAAGAGCTTCTCAGGGTACATTGAAACTACTTCTCAATGTGCACTGGGTTGCAATCACAAAGTGACAGATGAAAAAGTAGGTTATCAAGCCAAATTCACGCTCCTCTCTACTCCAAAGCATGATGGCGACTGACATAATATTTCCACTCTCCTACTACTAATAAAACCCGGTTACCTCGCCCTATATATATATATATAGAGAGAGAGAGAGAGAAAGATAGAGATAGAGAAAGAGAAAAATGTTCAATAAAGTTTAAGAAATCTATTCGGGAAAGAAGGTTTTTTGCCATACTTAGATATTTTTGGTTAAATTTCTTTAAGTATTTAATTGTAAATTTTTTTCATACCATTCGTTAATATATAATTGAAGAAATACTTTTGTAATTATTAATAATTCCAAATCTTATCGCTTTTTTTGAAAAATGTCAATTTTATTCAGATACAATTTTCGACAGTTTCTCCAAATTATGGCATAGTATATATAAACAATAGTTATGGGCTTCATATTTAACCGGTTTCCTTTACTAAATCACCCTCAGATACAAATTTTATTGGAATTAATGTATTTACAATCTACTACACATAATATTACTGTATATATTTTCATTCCTAAAACAAATGTTACAAAGAATTTCTGCTTTTCTCAATTTGACCTTCATCATGGTTAATTATTATAAATTTTGATTATCGTGTTCTCATAATTATATTTAAATTTTCTATTATTGATTGATGCGATGAGCTTCTGATCATTGGTGTCCCGAAAGGAGTTCAATAATTTTAGAAATAAAATGTTTAATTTCTCCGATATAAGAATTTTTGCATTCTTCACAATTATATTTATATACAATCAGAATCTAGAGATTTTGGATAGAAAACAATGGAAGAAATCAATTTCATCGGAATAGGGCCTGTTACTGAAAAATGATGAAGTCAGTGTTGGAATTGTTTAGTTTCATATTTGCTTAATACTCTATTAATTTTTTGAAATTTTTCAATATATACTTACAGTAATAATCCACACAATTTTTCTTCAAGAAAGGCTCAAAGAACACATTATTTCAAAAAGTTGTAGATTATCATTAGATTCAAAGGTTTTCAGAATTACAAATAAACTCTCTATGTGCAATACTGGAAGAAATTGAAGCAACTAAAGTTTCCATGAAACCAAATATTTCAAGACTAGCTTTATAAAGTTAAATTTCTAAATGTTAGTGTTAGCTCTTAGCATATCCCAAATTTCAACATTCCAATTTGTAAGAAATATATTAGTTGTTAATAATTATTAACTTTTAGCATTCTAAGACTTTCTAAATTACAAAACCAAGGACGTCTTTAAACAAGGACACTCTACTGAGTTCCTTAGTTGAAAAACTGTAATTATGGAAGAACTTGAATTGCGTCGCTCTAACATTTAATTATTCGCATAACATCTAAATTATTTATGCGAATTCTTGATTTTTATTCAATTATAAAGTAGTAATTGCAATGCTTCGGTTGAATCTTGTAAATTTCTATATCCTAATCACCAGTAGTCGTGTCTTCCCTTTATAGCTGAATTTTACTGAAATTTTTCCTTCCAGCTTTGGGGTAGGTAGTTCATTAATTTGCGGAGCTTTATTGTGATGTTTTAATTCAACCAATTTGCCGTGCGAGTGACTTTAAATTACACGCCTAACTGCATTTTCTGGCGACGAATGCTTTCCCAATTTTATATCCAAGCGACAAATATTTTGCTAATTACCTGTTAAAATATTCTTCCATTCATTGCGATAGCAAGAAAGTGCAAATTTTGAAACAGAATTTTTAAATAAATTTAATTAAATTTTTCTTTTATTTCATGGGAATTAAACATACACAAACTTTCTTTGTTATCTATTGAACACTCTCAGGCTAGACACCATCAAAGATTCTTCATTTGTAACTCTTGCGTACAATAAATTCAAGATCCTTTGACATGTTATATATTTAGTAACGTTTTATTTCGATGATTACTTTACCAGTTGTTAAATTTCACCGTTCATCCAAATATTCGATCCTAATATTCGAATAGCGGAATATTCTATTCGAATACATTCTAGAACATTCCGAGGCAGCTCTAGTAATGATCTAATACCTTAATTAAGTATTTGGTTCGAGGTTGATAATATATTTGAAAGCCTATTGTTAGCCACAAAAGTCGAGCTACTTAAGTAAGAACATCTATCAGTCAAATATTTTTGATTTTTTTCGTAGCGGTGGATGCCATATTGAATAAAACCTGTATTGAGCATGGCAAGAATGAAATCAAAACGCAAAAGTATTGATTTCCAGTTGTAACTATAGGCAAAATTCAGATGCTTTCCTACATGAGCTACACTTTTGCAACGACAGTTTAAAGCATAGGATCAAGATTGGAAGAGGGCTGAGATTATTTAGCCCAGAATTTTCCCGCAACCCAGACAATCTTTCAAAAAACAATATTTATTTTACTTTTGTATTCGACCATCATATTTGCAAATTCAATTTCCAGTATGGCAAGAAAACTTGCCTAAAAAACTAGAAAAATCAAAACAATATAAAAAGTACAACAAAATAAATATAAATTAATAGCCTGGAATAGTGTGATGAGTACAAGCCACAAAACAAACTACCAATATACATGAAAATTATTTCACATATATTTTTTTGCAAGATTATGGCTGTACGTTTGACTTGAGAATTGCATAGTTTTGCATTTTTGCTGCAAGGTTAAATATGTTCACGTTCTTGCTAATAACTATATATATTTAGAGTTACATTTATATCTCAATTAAGCACATGAAAACATTTTTGTTATGATTATGGATTCCATAGCCTGAAGAGGAATAAATTTTAAAGCATATAACACCTGTTTACATAACTCCAATATATATTTATAGCTTTTCTCATTATTAACATTTTGACAGAATCATTCATAAAAAGCGATTTTAATATAGTTCATTAAGTGATTTTCACATGAATCTTAATTTTGCAGCCAAGGAAAGCAAATTCATTTTAGATTATATTTCTCTTTTTTCAAATTTTGTATGAATATAAAAATATATACTCATACATAAACATATGTAAACTACATACATGCATGATCCCGTTTTCCAAATATGTAATACATATATATATATACATATATATATATAAGTATATATATATATATATATATATATACTTAAATATATATATATATAATTTTGATTATATATAATAATATTCTTGTGAGTTTTTGCAAAATTTTATTAGACAGCTTCAATTAAGTATTTCCCACCCTGCCAACCAATAGGTGAGTTCTTGCCACTATCCAAGAAAATCATTTGTGGCGATTCAGGTAGAAACTTTTGATCTACTAGTGAAAAAATGGAGTGTTACATTAGTAAACTTGTTGCTTAAAACAAATTTTCTGTCGTTGACTAGTAAAATCCCAGTGAAGGATTGAACAAATCTTTTTATCATCTGTTTAAAATTTGAAATCTGTTTATTTTAAATATTAAACAAATTTTAACATTATATATATATATATATATATATATATAAATTAATCGTACAAACTTGCCATTTAAACATTAAGGATAATCATAAAATACAGTTTTGTAAACGAATAGTATTAAACAAATATTGTTAAAGAGATCAAAAAATTATCACTAATGAATACATAGCCTCCAGATAAATGATTGCTATGCTTACCATTTTAAGAAGTATATTCATTTTTAGTTATTTGTTTGATTTTAATTTTTATAATATTTCTTTTGTATTTTACCTAAAGGTCATTTGCGCAATTTTGTTCCACTCACCCTAAATCGTTATCTGACAGCATTGCTCTATTAATCGAAAACATAAAACATTTATATAGTGACAAACTAAAATGGATTTTAAGAAATAGACATAATTAACTTATACACGAACCGTGTTATTTCAATGTCACGTTGCTTTTTTCGAAGACGCTTTTTGTATTCATTAAACACTCGATTAGTGTCGAGCTCGAAAGCATTGTGCGGCTTTGAAACTGCAGTGAAGTTGGAAATCCTTTGCCCTGCGGAATTATAGGTGTAGTGATGACCAGTTTCCGCTGATTGCTAAAGGCAGCTAGATTAAGTAATGCTGTTGCCGACAAAATGATATTTTGTAACCAATCTATGATCATTTGGGATATTATATCAATAACAATTAAATAGAAATTAAATCACTAAAGTAGATTCACGAAATTATTAAGGAGAAAATTCACATGGCCTATAGTGAATGAGAATCTTCATAAGTAACTTTTTTTTGTGCAGTCCCATTTATATAAAAATTGTAACAATTCTACAATTGTTTTACCAAAAAATTAAGTAGTAAATTTTGTACTCTACTATATCAGTTGCAAACGTTTTTAGCAAGTGCTGTTTTCTTTTCTTTAGCACAATCTAACTAGCAATCTAGTGTAGAAAATTGAAACTTAATTATGTAAGTTAAAAATAACATATAAATTTCAATTCAAGATTTCATTTCAAATTGACAATTTTTATAATTTATACACGTAAAATACTGTATTTTTTAATTTAAATTTTCTTTCATAACATTATTTTAAAACATTTCTGTTGCTAAAATGTTTCGAACTTTTCAGAAATTTTGAAAATAGATAAAATTGGGATGCAAACCAAATTTAAAGTATTTGGGTAAAGCAAACAACAATATTCTATTCTAAAACCTGTATTTAAAAAACATACTTGATATTTATCACGTATTTATAAAAATAATTTTCTTACTTTTTTATTATGATCTATGAATTTCAAAAAATGGGCATTTTTCGTATAAGTGCAAAATAAAAAAAAATTAAAATTTGAGAGTAAGCAAAATTTTTTGTAATTTATTTCAAAAATGTTATCATATGCTATTAATTTAGTGCTTCAACATATCCTGATACAGCCATTACTATTGTTGTTTCTGCTGCTGAATTATGCATGAAAACAATATATAATCTTTGTTATAAAAAAGAAACAAACATTTTAATTTATTTAATAATATGATATACATTTAAACCAATGAATTTTACTCTGCATGGGTTTTCTTCAATTTTTAGCACCCAAACAAACTTTTTGTACTCTGTAATTTTTGCATTATACTAAATTAGTTCATTGTGGCACTTGATCTCAATGTAGATGACTTAGAGTTCAAAAGTTCGTAATTCTCTAATGACCATTTCAGCAAAAATGCCCACTTTTCTCACAAATAGCTGACAAGATTTTTTAAAAAATTTTTTCGACTCATCCCTATTGTATACTAGATAAAGTTTACTAAAAATTTGCCAATTTGGCAGTTACATCTAAATGTTCTTAGAAAGGAATTTGTAATGGCATAAAAACACTTTTGATGGTATGTCTTTGAGAAATATTTCAACAATAAATTTTTCTGAAAATTTTCTCTGATATCTTTTCCAGGTTTCAAATATTCGTGTCCATTTTATTCTCTCCTTCAATTTCAATCGAATTGTGTAAAGACTATTGCAATTTTGAAATTTATAGCGATTCAGTTTCTTAGAATAATGGAAATGATGACAGGAGTTTCCCAGATAGGATCAGAATCAGGAACATCAATATATGAGCAAGGAATACTATCTAAAGCAAGGTAGAGAATGACATCGCGTAGCCGATGAACCTGTTCGGGTATCAAATATTCGGGTGGAGTCGGGTCGGGTTCGGGTACAAAGATTAGATTGATTATTAAAAACGTATTTATCTAAATCAACGCTTGATTTAAGAAAGATCCAAAACATTAAGTAATACCAATGAATTGCTATTTCCCCTATCAAAAAACGATTAATGTTTATGGTCATTTGATTGTACAGAGATCCATTACCTCAAATCAAATCCAAAGTCGACATGACATTTTCAATCTCTAGTGCAATGCATTTTTAAAATAGATATCTTCTTAACTTATATCGATCTAGTTCAAAATAGTCGTGCAGAAATTGTAATAATGTTTAAAATTTAAGAGACCTATGAAAATTTCTTTCAATCATTGACTATGTAAGATACGCTTGTCGACAAGATCTTAAAGAGATTTAAATAGACATATTTTATGCTTGGAAAAATCTAAATGAATTTAAGAGAAAAATTTTTGATTTTTTCGTAAAATTCAACTTTGTTGTTAAGCAGGTTAAAATATTTATTTATCAAATTCATCTTTGAAATTCACTATTTTGAATAATTTTTTACATTTTTTTGAGAATTAGTTTTTGCGGCTTGCTATCTTTTGCATTTAGATCCGGTTTGAAAAAGAGTTTTTCAGATTATAACAAATGCTCACATTTCAAAAGTTCCCATTCATATTTATCCTGAAATATTGTCATGCGTTGACGATTTTCTTGGTATTTACAAACTGGGTATGTGCTGATGACAGTTGGGTATAAATTAGAATAGAAATGCGGGTTGGCTTAGTTTGCGTGTAGAGTTCCCTTTGAAATTCCTAACTCACGAACAGAACCTAAAGAGCAGTGTGGCTAAACCTCTCTAGTAAAAAAGCAAAAGCTCGCTATGTTGCTGCTATTAGTAGCCTTGGTTGGCCATAGCGAGAAAGACGCAACCCTCTTAACTGAACTTCGGACTTCGGCTTCACTCTGATGATTATACACAACACAAATCAGCAGTTTGTTTGCCAGCAGTTGACAGAGGATTTTCACAGTTATGTCGATCTTAGTAGTTACAATTCAATCGATAAGGTTGGTACTGGTTCGTGGCTTCATTCACTGCTCAGTTCGTCTATTGGAACAGTAACCCCGACTCATGCTTACCCTTAAACACCACTAGAATTCTTAGCTTTGATATTGCAATCTACCTGCATCACTGGTTGAACTGCTGCAGCAATGGTTTATTCATTCAGTTACATTATTAATTTGGGAAACTGGCTGTCTCGGGTTATTTGTATACAAGTTATTTTCCAATTATTTTTCAATTTTCTGTTATCAAAAATCATTTATTTTTGACAAAACAAAAAGTATTTGTCCAATCTATAAACGAAATAGCCGTAAAATTGTGTCTTCGATCAAAATATAAACTTTAACTCACAATCAATTTTGTTTCACCTCCGCCAAGGAGGTTATGTTTTTCGTAGCGTTGGTTTGTTTGTCTGTTTGTTTTTACCAACTTTGCGGAAATAGTAATAGATGGATTGACCTCAAATTTTCATCAGAGGTGCATCTCCGCCCAAGGAGGAAGCCATTAAATTTTGGTGCTGATATGTGTATATATATATATATATATATATATATATATGTATGTGTACAT
>CABFPE010000312.1:330543-355219 GCA_900660155.1 Hofstenia miamia
ACGTTAGTTTCCGGCATTTTAATTGCAATCCGAAACAATGCCTTAATCGAATTATGCTAAAATATTTTTGAAATTGTGTCAATGAACCTGCCAACGAAAACATACTAGTGATACATGTTAAAAATTAGACGTTAACAAAGGGATGTTTGATTGTTGTTCAAAGAAGTTTTTAATCTTCATATAATTGCTAAACCTATTTAATTCCATATTCATAAGTCTTTGTATATTTTTACATGCAACTTTGATATATAGTGTTATTCTTAAATTTATTCTCAAAGATTAAAAGCAATTCTAATGTTAATAGAAACATAGAGGATAACGAACATCTATTGCTTGGTAAAAAACATCATATTTTAATAATTTTATAGTAATCATTTTTTGAGGGTTTATATTAAACTTGAAAAGATTAGCATATGTATTGGAAGAAAATCTATGTACAAATTATAAGAATATATTATAAGGCAAAAATTAAAATATAATTTTTAAAATCAAAGCAAACCGTCTTACCAATAAGTTTCTATATGCGAGAGGATCAGAATCAGCACTGTCGGAATCACAGGAGAAATGTGTTTGGACTAGGCGCGCCAGTTTTCGAATACGATCTTCATCTTGATTAGGTGCAATTCCTAATATGAAACTCATTATTAAAAAAAAATTGCAAATCAACTATGACAATTCCGAAATGAATAACTTGGAAATTATTTGTTATCACATATAATAATAATATTTATAAACAAACTACCTCAATTACCCAGAATTAGGTACAAAACACATAAGTTGAAACTAAACAAGCATTATATTTACATAATTATATCGTGAATACTGAGAATAAATTATGAGATATTATCTGCTTCTGATGTGGACGGCTGTTGCAGAAGAAAATTTGTAAATTTCTGTTCATCCTAAGTCTATGGCGCCCTTAGAAAGCGCCTGCGTTAATGCGGCATATAAAAATTTCAAGGGGAGTAACTTTTGCAAATAGCTACCAATGAAGTTGGTTTCTTAATCCTAATCAGCTTAAGATCCTCTTTTCATTTAAACTTTTGATTATGACTCAAAATTTTTGATGCTTTCTTAATGATACTTGGTGTCTTTTCCTAACGTTTGTTGGGGGTCATTACTCCCTGACAAAAATTTTTGCAAATATTATCTCCTTTTATGTATAGATTGTTTGTCAACTTTCCTATTTTGAAAAAAAATAATGTTATTATGTTTGTATGAAAAAAGTAAGTAAAATAATCATGAAAAATTAAGTTAGGACTGAATTCTAAAGAATTCTATCATTTCCAACTGATGAAATCAATACTTCATATAATACAAAATTTTGAAAGATGAGGACATCACAAGATATCATTGCATTAATTTTTTAAACATCCCAATTTGACAGTACTGATATAAAAAATACAGTTAAAATTTACTGACTGAAAACCGGCTGCTTAATATTAGCTGTTGTCCGCCCCGCACTTAAAATTATTAAATAGTTCCAACTCTGGATAGAATGACTTACTAAAGGCAAATCACATTATAATAGTGACTTTCTTATGCAATTTGAAAATGTCATTAATTGCATTTCATAGTTTTCCATATAATTTCCAACTATTTCTTAGAATAAATGGTTAATAAGGATATCGGTGCAAAGTTAGATTTGTACTTCCAGTTTGACAAAGGAATTGGCTTTCATGTGCCTATTTACAGCTATTCGGACAGCTAGTAATTTCGTAATTGGGATGATGAAAAAACAGATCCGGTTACAAAGATTAGATTGATTATTAAGAAGTACTGATGTTAGTCATAGTTTGATTAGAGAAGGATCCACGTCAGAAAATGATTGATGTTAATGATCATTTGATTGGATAAGGATCCACAACATCAAATTAAATTCAACGCTTCGGGTTGGGTCTGCTTGGGTTTGGATCCATATTTGCCTCATATTTTCATTCTGTAATCTCGACATAGCAAATTCGTAGTTAGCAGCAGTTTACTGGCACATAAGTGCAGTAGCCGATCTAAATCTTGCAAATCTCAGTGGTGATACAGAAGTAGGTATGCATTTATGATTCAGACGATCACCATCATTCTCAGATGATACAACAGTAACAGAACTAAATATTGAGAATAATTCCCACAAAAAATTGTAAATAAAATTAGCTTCTCGTTGAATAGGAAAGGACATATTTGAAAAGTTTTTCATTACATTAAATTAGTTAAAGAAAGATTCTAGCATTAAAAAATTTACATATGCATTCAATTTGAATTACTATTATAATTTCTGATCTCTATGATTTCAAAACTATTCACCAAATGATAATGCTGAAATTGGTTTTGACTGTTGTTGAAAATTCATAAGTAGTAGCCAAGAGTGATATATTATATATATATATATATATATATAAAGATGATCCAGGCGAAAATTCATTCCTTCAAATTTTGGTAGATTATATATCAAATTTTTCACTCAGACAATATCTGCCGCCTTTATTGATTAATATTACCCTATGTCTTCTATTTTGGAAGGCAAAAATTCCTTTCACGATTACTGCTCAAATTAAAAGTATTCAAAATAAAAAATGCAAAATTTAAAACTCTTCAAATCAAAAGTATTCATTCAATTTTGAGAATTTTTAGGAGGTGACAGAATCTAAAGATCTTTTTTGGTCATTAATTATCAACGTCAATGTTGTGAAATGGTATTCGGATAAAGCAGAAGAATATTGGATAACAAACATTTGTTCAAGATAGCAGTAAATTTAGAAAAATACACATGTTTTTCACAAAGCAGAGGTGACCACTAAAGTTTTTTTACTTGTAGATAATAATTAATATTTACCGAATTCGTTATCCAATAATACTAATAATGTAACATATAAACGTAGAAAGGGGAAAAGTAAGAACCAATAAATTATAAGTACCATCCAACCCAATCTATTTGTTAATTTTTAAGCATTAACAAATCCAAGCCATTCCACAATTATTACAAAAAATTCAATGTTACAAATTTTGGCTAACATAACTATTTTGTCAATGCTATAAAAATATTAAACATATTATATATATATATATATTATAATGTAATTGTTATTAATAATAAAATAAACTATTAAGCAATACCAATTTAAAAATGATATAATGGCCTTATTTTATGTAACATTTTTTAAACAACTTTTAAAATTTCTAAGAATGATTATTAAACCATTTTTGTTTGACCTGTGCGAAGGTAGAAAGGCTGGTAATTTTTTATAATTTAGACCGGGCCTGATCGATATGAACTCTACCTTTCCATCAGATCTAATGTTCAAATAATTGCAACGAGTTGGCTATATTCATTATGAGATCCTGAATTTTTAAGAATTTCCTTACTTGCATGGTATAATTGAAGAACTTTTTCAAAAATAAATGCTTTTCAATAAAAGCAAAATGTAGCTTACCCGTTGGAAAATTCATTCAAGATTTTTCTCCTAGTATTGATGTTGGCATCATATGGAAATATGCCAATTTCAATACTTGTTGCTTCTAACCATCTTGTTTTAAGCAGCGCTGAAAACGGTCAGAAATTAGCGGACCCAATAGATTCTAATTGCAGAACTGTTTATATTTTTTAGTGCTTCATCTCATTTCGCTGAGCAACTTAAGGCGTCTTCGTGCAGCAATTTAAACGTTTAAAAAAGTAAGCATTTGTTGAGAACAGTTCACACAATGCCTGGCATGAACCGTCTAAGAAGCTTAAAGTAGAATATTCAAAGTAAATATAGTTATATTGCTTTCGAAAAATGCAGATTCATTGAAGAAGAATTCTGACGTAAACTCATGAATTAATGTTTTACATGATATCATATTGGTGACAGTCAATTCGTCTGATAGAATATTTTAATTAATAAAATTCGTACTGTGATTGCACTGGTATTGAAATTGATTGTTCAAGTGACGGGCAGCATGCTGCAGTCGATTTGTGGCCTGTATTGCATTGCACTCGCGACAATCAAGGTAAAGCTGCGAATCTGCTGGAAGGGAAAATTCAGCCAATCGCTCAGCCAGGATGTCTTCGTCAAGAGATGAAGTCTTTTGCAGCACGGGACGCTTTTTCTTAACATTTTGCGAGTGCTGGGAATGAAGTTCGAAACTATAATGTTAAAATTTTAGATAGATTAAGTTTGTCTTCTTTCTGTATAAGAAATATTCTAACATATTTTGTGAAAATAAATGTACAAAATTGCAAATAGTGTTTCTGTCAATTTCGAATACAATACTTACAATACATAGCAAGGACCTTGTTAATCCTTGTGAATATATGCAGGAATTCCTTGTTTCTCTTAAAATTGAAAGAGACATAAATGAATGACTTTTTAGAATCGAAATGGCTACCCTTGTAAAATTGTTGGATTTTTTTGTCAAAAATTGGCAAAATGCTACCCAAGTTTTGAATAGTATTTATATCTTTTCTCATATTTTGTTAAATATTTTCGCCAAAAGATACACTTTATCATATGTTGAAAAATATGCTACTATTGATTTACAAATTTTTGATTATTGTTAACCAAACTTTAACAAAATCCTGAGATAGATAAATACTGAATCCAAAACAACGATTTTCCTATGGCATTGAATTACAATATCATGCTGATTTCGCAATTAGATCTGATGACAATGTGTAGATAAATCTGACAAAACTGAAATTAGTTTAGAATTTAAAAACTAAAAAAATGTTTGAAATAGAACTCATTTAAAATAAAGAAATTCATTTAGCGCTATGTTAACATATTCGCTTGTTCCTTAGTTATAAGGTCAAAAAATAATCATGAATAAAATATTTTGATCATTCATTCTAAATTTAGTTGTACTGTATTATTTCTAAAAATTGGAAATTTGATGAAAGGTTTTTCAATAACATTTTTTTAGATATTTTAGGAAATATCATATAGATAAACTTCCAGAAGTGTAAAAAACCAGTGCTGCTAAATTTCCTCAATTAGTTTACTTTGAGGGCTGCGCAATTTTCATTTGAATTTGAAACATATTTTTTTTACTATTTGCAGTAAAACATTATAAGATATACGATGCAACACATTTAATTGGCTTTTGTAGAGGATAACATTTTTAGAAAGTTTACTAAAACATCCAAAATTTTAGCAAAAAATCCAAATAATTTTTCTAGGGTGTTCTTTCACAGCTTTTAGATCACATTAGAAGCATTACAAAATAATTTAAGAAATACATTTAGAACAATGTTTATAAAATGAAATTTTTTGAATTTTAAGATGAAAATATATTCAATTTTTAAGAAAAAAATCAAAAGGAGACATATGCATTCTGTGTGTCAGTTTCACTTATATTAATTATTTAATAAATTGCAGTAAACAAACAATTTTTTATCATCTGGGCACTTAGTTCGTGATGTTTGTAAGAAAAATAATATATCTTGCTTTTAGAAAAATATTGAAATTCAAGATATATATTTAACAAATTTTGTAAGCTAATTTAATGTTTTTAATACAAAAAAGCTTAAACTCCAACACTGCTTTTGTCATGATCAGATTTAAAAACTATTACATAAATGTTTTATGCGCAGATTTAAGAAATGCCATTTATAAAGAAATTATTTCAAGACGTCTTACTGAATTTATTCCATTAAAGAAAATATCTTATGCTCTGTTTAATTAGAGAATCCATTTAGTCCGTAATTATTCAATTACAATAATTGCCTATGGGTCAGCATTAGAGATAACGATTCTAAAATTATCCATTTACATTTTACAATCCCACATTCTAAAGCAATTGTTTAATTTCTGTATCATTTAGTAAAAATTAAAATTGTATATTTAGATAATGCTTCACTTATTTCCAATACATTAAGTTATCGCATAATATAAAAATAATTCCTTTCAGGTTTTGCAATATTAGTCAATGCAATATATATGTGATTGAATGAGGACTTACGCCAAGTCTACTGGGATTGAATTTGAGTATCCGTTAGATATCTCATGTGACGATGCAGGACGATTTGTGCCTGACAGTGGTGCTTTTAAAAAGTCAGAAACGTCATGTTTGGAGTCGAATCTAGTGCTAATGGGACAATCAGCACTAAGAGAACGTGAATGCTGCAATGAGGGAACCTTGTAATTGTTATGATCATGACCACCGAGCATCAATCCGGTGTTTGAGTTATGATTCAAAATTGAATGACCTAAAATCAACAACGAATTAAGAAACAACCATTGGTAAAAAGGTGTAAAAGTTTGGAATTTTTATTAATGCAAAAAGTTATGAATAACTAAATCAATGTTTTATTATATTATATTATAGATCGACTTGAAGAAATATTTTTAATGTGCTACAACGTATTGTATCACATTCTAAGATAGGGATTTGCTGGTTTATAGTTCTCCAGATTCATTTCAACAAATCTCTGTTATTAACTACAATCCTTATAATCACATAAATATAGAGAATTTTTCTGGCCATACCCAAAAATATATTCCTTTACCTGATGTTCCAACGGAGAAGCTGTTAAATCAGTTTTGTTCAAAATTCAAACATATATATATATATATATATATTGTGAAATAGAATTTATAATTAATGCTAAAATTTTTACTGCAAAACACCTACATTTGATGATAAATTACATTTTTGCAGCAGTCTTGATATGCCACAGCGTTGATATGTGGCAAAATATTCATACATGTCAAATTGAGAACATACCGAACTTTGGGTGAGCACTGATATATCGTGATGCACTAAGGAAATCTATTAAAGGCATTTATCTAGGCTTAAATAGAAGGATACTGCTATATGCCTGAATTAAGATAATTTGAGAAACAAAAGATAATGAAATCATGTGGCCCAAACTTGCCAAAGTTAGCCTGGACTTAAAGATTTACTTAATAGGAGAAGAATATCATGCAGTAAATAAATGAATACCTGAAGTGTGTTGGGGAAAGTAATGTGTGGAATATTGATTCTTATTAACAGTGCCTGAACTAGCACTTAGCGAAGGCTTAAGGTTGGACTTCTTTTGGTATGAACCTGTACTGTCTGTATGCATGTAATGATTGGAGTCTGCATATTGGGAAATGTATGCAGACCTTGGAACCTCTGAGCCAAATGTTGCATGGTCGATATGATAATGTGGTTGATCTTTTGCATACGTGAATTGGCTATGTTCAGTTCTGGACTTCGGAAGATGAACAGCCGGAGGGGCTGGCGTATGTGAATAAAAGAAACCAGGAAGCATCTCCTTCTAAGTAGAATTTAGCACAATTTTGTTCACTTACGGCGAATGGCGAATCGTTGAATAATAAATTTTGTTTAGAATTTTATCTTATTATTAATAAATTTTGATCGCTATAAGTGGGAATAGTTATTCAGTGTTTAATATTTAAGAGAATACTTTTATTGTTATCAATGAACCTGTAGGACTATGCTGGTAATTAGAAAACATTGGAATTAATTATTGACTAAGATATCTCCGTTAAATGTAGAGATGTAAATACCTGTTTGATGGCAATTTGAAACGAATCGACATTCGTAGTTTATTTAAATTTGAATGACGCAAATGCGTCATTAAATATACTTGCACACTTTCCAATGCTTAGCCTTTAGCAGCCTAGCGTCCGTTTTAAAGGACAAACTGTTTTTCCACATTTATAAAGAATTTTCTCCAAGCCTATTTCCAAATGTGAAAATCTTGGGGCATGGGTAGGTCTATTAGGGAGCATAAATTAATGCAATGTTGAAAATTTTTATTAAAGCTTATTGCTGCAGCAGAGATTGTTGAATAGATTACCAAATTTTTTTAGAAATGTTCGAATTTTTAAAAAAGATTTTATTTCTCTCCATACTTAGTGGTAAAGTATTTAGAAAGTTTTGAGCACCTGGAGGCAACAAAGAACTTTCACTGTTTCTTAATATGTGCAAAGATATTCCAAACCCATTGAGGCGTGCCGTGTGCAAAGTCAGTGGTCGCAGGGTAGAAGGCTTCTGAGTTCGTAGGCCTCACGCAACGGGGCGCCTCAATGGGACAAAGCCAGCGAAAAAGAAAGAAGAGACGATCTTCTATCATGTGGCACACCATTATTAGTTTTTGAGCTATAAGGGTTTACAATTTTTTTATAGGATCACAAAAATCTTTTAAAAATGACCATGCTGCTTAAGGTTAAAGTTTATGTATATCTAAAATGTTATTCTTTTCAAAAATATTTCAGCATCCTGCAATACATATATGTATATAACATGCATTAAATATTGGATGATATTCACATTGTTTAAATGTTCGATGTTTAGAAACCATAGCAAACAGCAGAAAATTTGTGTATCAACACCATGGCTAACAAATCAAGCATGTCGTAGGGATTCTTCACGATCTTAGAGGAAGAAGTTTTGAAAAAAGCTAAGTTTTAAGGAAGATTTTTTATGAAAAGGAATCATCCGAAATTCTAACTCAGATAGATAATAGAAACTGAAAGCGGCTATGAACATGTGAAGCGGAAAGCTGACATCAAAGTAAATATTAATATAGCATGCAGGACTTATTGCTAAAAGCAGCGTTGCCATGCGAGTAATTGATGAATAATAAATGGAGGTAATTCGATATATTGATAAAATTGATTGAGTTTATAATTGATCTACTTAATTATTATTTCATATTTTTCACGTAAAGCAAGAAGTGGATTTTCCCCTGTAATCAATACTGCTAAAAATGGAAGCATGCGGCATTTGTAGTAGCTAAGATTCTGTTGGGAAAATTAAATATTTTTTAAATTTGAATTTTTTTTCTATTTGCATGTAATTTAAGTTGTTTACGTATTTCCCTAAAGGAGAAATTAATATGAAATGCAATTTTGCAAATATTAAGTTTTTTGGTTTTAGTTAATGTATTATTTACTTAGATACAGTAAAATCGTGCGTTGCTTTTGTACAAATAAGCGCAAGCTGCATAAGCGACGCAAAAAATGATAAAGCACAAGGCGATAAGCCAGGATTAAAAGCGCCTCTTAGTGAACCATCAGAATGCGTTAGAAAACATTGAGCTAGTAGGAAATTTTTAACATCAATGCATTTAGGCGTGTTACAAATGTACTAATGTTGTATATTGCTGGTGTTAAAGAATTCTAAGAAAAGATGGCAGGGGTCCATATGTGCACGAACTAAAATGTTTTGTTTTAGTGTTGCATGAAAACAACAGTGGTGACTGCCCAATATTTTTTATGTTACATTTACAAGAAATGTCCCAACACGCCCATTGCACTGCGCATATTGCTGACATGCACAGTGGCAAGTGCTGAGGGAAGCATCAGCAAACTCAAACTGATTAAAACTGTCAACCGATCGACAATGACAGATGAAAGATTAGTTTTCATTGTTTAACATTTTGAGGTTTCTGGAAAAAGGGGAAGGGTTTTTGCATTATTACACGCTTTATGAAACAGCATTCACATATAGCATTTCTATTTCCAACGAGTCCATTAGAGTTACTGCATGTACAGTAGGCTACCCGTAACATAAAAAGGCAATATAGGGAAATTTGAAGATTCGGCGAATGGTAAAACTTCGAGCAATGTGACAACAACTTGGCGACTTAGTGGATGCCTATTTCCACACTTTGGGGGACAGAATAGGGTGAAACGACACTCCCATTGCATAAGCATAATTAAAACATTTCATTTTTTAATAATCGCAAACTTAGAAGGAAATTGAAATTTCCAGGTTTTTGTGATCCGGTTTTGCACTAATCAATTTCAAATGCTATTTTGTATGAAAAAATTACAAAAAATAATACAAGCCAACTGCATCATTATATATAAAAATTCTAGACTCTCATTACAATTAACAGTTTTAGTATTGGTTTCTTCCTATGATGTGTCAAAAGGTAAAAAACCACATTGTCTGAAAGTAGAATCCAAAAATGTAATTTCAGTCCGAATATAAACTTAATATCTCGACCCGATATGAACTTGGCCCGAACTGACCTACGGGCTATGCCGACCCAACCCCGATTCCTTCTCTGATCTAAATATGTGTCATAATGGGTGTGCATTATTTTTTTCTCACCTTATTATAAGTGAACGTCAGTATTTTTATTGACTTTTTTTCACTCTAGATAGTCTTTTATTCTATTTTATTCTAAAGAAAATAAAAGCAAAAATGTATAAGCGCTATAAGCAAAAACACAAAAGCGCAAGCGGTGAAAAGCGTAATTTAAAGAAGCGAAAGAGACGATATGTGAACATTTGGTAAGCGGTCAATTCACTGATAGACATGATCTTTATACAATAGTTTCATTTTCATAAAGTTTGTTAAAATTGTTTATAATTTATAGGTAATGTTTAAGAAGCTTTAGAGGGATTTCTGGAATCGATTTGAACTAAATGATTGTTACATTCGAACACTCGATAAAAAGATATTGTCCAATGCACCACAAAAAACATTATTATTAATTTGACATTTAAACATGATAAATATTAATTATTGATCACTGGAGGATACGTTTTTAATAAATTCTCGCCTTCCTTAAACTTTCTGTAAGAATTTCTGAGTTATGCGATTGTATACATAAAATTAAGGAAAGAAATTTCTCTGCTAGACTTTCAAACAATGTTTGGATTAAACAAGACATTATTAAATATTCAATAAATAATGTGACGTAGGGTTGGATCAACCTAAATCAATCAATGGGTTGAATCATGTATCATGCTAAATTTTTGGGAAGCGTTGGATTAGGTCTAATTAAAGAAACATATTTGAATGTGTTGTGTCAAAGCCTTAATGAAATGTGTTTCATGTCGAATGACAGGATATAAGGTCGCTTGGAGAAGATTTACTTGGATTTTGGTAAACTTCTTAGATTTGAGTATAATATTTCCATTTTGGTACTACTGAAAAATTTTTATCTAACCCTAATTCTAACACTAACCCTGAACCAAAAACCTTTAGAATTGTGAAATTGTAGTTGGGTAATATTTGTACCATATTTTGACACAGCCACTCGTAAGTCAATTAAGAACTCATTAGGTGTGGTTTAGGTCAAAATTCACTAGTTGAATTTTCGAAGGGTTGGGTCACCAGAATGTTTTAGCTTAAAGCAGATCTTTCATGTTTCATTTTGAACAAATGTGTAGAATTATTTCAATTAATCTCAAATATACAGAGGTCTTATTCTTGAAGATGACATAATGGGTCGAAAAGTTAAGCTAATCGAAATCTATCTGTAGTTCTTTTACTACTCAAATATAATCGCTAGAGAATTCTTACGCACAGAAATGATCTCATTTTAGTGTCAGTTCGAAGAATGGATTCCGATTGTTATAGGAATGACACAGAAAAATTCTGCAACATTTGTGTTGAGTAGACTTTAATATAAGACAGAATGAATTGAGCTGATCTCATTGAAAACAATATAAAATGCATTTTAACCAAACAGATCACAAAATTGAATTCTAGTCTTCAATTATTTACTTTAAAATCATTCCCAAAAAATTCAATTAAAACAAGATGAAGGTATCATTTCGCTTCAAATTGTTCTTACATGTCATGAAAGTATTTCTGAAATTAGGAAATACAACAATAAATATTTCTTCATTTACCCATTAATTTTAAATTTCTCAAATTTATTTGTCAAAACGACTTTTTGATGTAATTACATTCCTAGTAGATTAGACACATTTTGTTAAAATATTTAATAACTTAACAAAATCAAATTATTAAATTAAAATTTATGAAATTGACATTTATAGAAGTAAGCGAATATTAAATCAAATTCAAAACCCGTGAGAAGTGTTTGTCAGAATAGCCTTTTAGCTGAAATTTGACAGTTTTGGGAGAATCAAATATATTGACATCTGTGCTAAAATCAACATAATTGGTTATATTTACTATTTTCCATTCTATATATATATATATATATATTGTAGAACTCGTTTTATATATATAATATATACAAAATAATATACATAATGTCATCAAATAGAGTAATCAAAAGATAGTCAAACTTAATGTTGCAAAGTCAAGAATTCTGAATGTTAGGAAAACTCACAAATGATTATTGCTTAAATGCATATCTCTTTTCAATGACATGAAAGATTTCAGAGTAATTATTACTAGTAACACAAAATGGCTAATACATTTTAATTAAATATTAAAAAGGAATAACTTGTTTTTTTTATTAATATAGTGTGACTATATGTACTCTAAAGAAAATATAATTCAATTTATATAACAATACAAAACTATGATTTACAATGACGATTGCAATCTCATAGAAAATTTCAGAATTTAGAAAAAAATTCAAAGAAAATATTTGCCTTGGATATATAATAATGATAGTAAATTAGATTATAAACTTACTTATAATGATACAATTTTGCTTATGACACTTTACTTTCTATTACGTGATCTCTTACTTTATTAAGAATATTCTGTTTGTAGAAATAAAATATTTTTATAAAAGACAAATTATTAGTAGATCACCTTCAACGAAATTGTTAAAATTTTGAAATCATAACCCCATTATATTTAACAAGTTATTTTGTTAGGGCAGTGCATCTAGTAAATTATATGATCCTAGGCATATATATATATATATATATACATGCATATAAATTTTCAAATGGATATATATATATATATATAAATATATATATATAGATATATATATATATATATACATGCATATAAATTTTCTGGGTCCACTAATAGAGTCAATACAAACCTTAACTATAATAATAAACATAAAAGTAACATTATATATATATATATATATATTTGTGCGGAGCAGTTTATTATATGAAAAGGAGAAAAAATAATAAAATAATTGTTGATTGATTAGTCCCCATAAAATTTAGAATTTACAAAAATTAATTCAGTGAGTCAAACGGGCAAAACCATCGCTTTGAAAGAGAAAAAGGAAAAACCTAAAATGTGTTGGAAATTAATTGCATTAAATAAGAAAGAAGTTTTAAAAATTTAATATTTACCTTAAACTACCAATTCTATCCATAGGGACGCAATCGGTTATGTCTACATTTTCAAATAATCTATTTCAAGCGAATAAGAAATCTTAAAATTATTGTAAATGAGCTCCTCTGTTATGGTGTGTATTTTTGAAAAAAAACATTATTCCTTTGTTTAAATACATGAAAATGTAAAAGAATTCAACATTTTTACATAACTACTTTCAGCTCTACATTTCTTCTCCCCTCAGGTATGTATTGCTCAAACTCAGGTGGTGTCACTCTTAGACTTTCGATATTTTTGATTGTTCATGATTTATGAGTACATAAAAATATTTAGTAATATTGAAAGTGCATGAGTTATTTATATTTATAAACAAACAAGCAAAATATTTTAACTAACAAAACACCTATCAAGGAGGAAAATGCAACAATTTGATTACTAGAATAAAGTTCCTGTTAGTAAACTAGGTCATTATAATCGAATAATGGGAATGTTTCAATCGTAGGAGAGAAAAACACTTTATTTAACAGATTCATTGACTAATGCACTGAAAGCAATGTGATAAAATCGACAAAAATGTCGGAATTTACACTCTTCCTTCAACCAGATGATTACAAATATTCTATTATTAAAAATTAAATCTAACTTATAATTGGTTAATCAGAAGAATAAATCAAATTACTTGAACTTTTTAGATTTCACGAAGCATAACAATATTTCTCTTGTTTACTACACAATACATAATACTTTAAATTATAAATTCAAGCTAACAGATTAGTGAAATGATGTACGACAATATGTTGCATTGAATCAAATAAGCAAATATCTATTGTTCACTCCACAAAAAATTTTTCAATGGGATTTCAGCACTTTTCATTTGCTTTAAATTTGTAATTTGCTAGGTTTATTGTGTAGCTCATTACTACACAATTTCCATATTAAATATCTCACTTTACTATGATAGAAGCAACATAAAATACATAATTATACATATACATATACATATATATATATATATATATATATATATATGTAAGTGGATTTCGTTTTAATCAGGACAAAATATTTTCGACAAAATGACATATTCGCCAAATTTAGCAAAGGCTGAAGTAAGAATACGTTCTGAAAATTCAAACACTAAATAGTATAAATAATGCAAATAAGAGGATTTTTTCAGTATCACTTCAGACAATGTATTACAGTTTCTTAGATTTCAAAGAGATCATTAGCAATTCAGTATCTTTCTGAAAAAACATCTGCAACCTCTACCTACACATATGAAATAAAGCTACTAAGTAAATATTGAAGTAACTGTTATTAAATTTTGCTTAAATTTTACTTAAATTTATATATATATATATATATATATATATATATATATATTTAATTTTCTAATTTCTCTACTTAAATTTAAAATTTAGCTACTCAAATATGAATATGAATATATATATACATATTTATTTATGTATTTATTTATTTATTTACTTATACATACATACATTGTTAAATTTTGAAATTAATTTCTTAAAAAATTATTTAGGAAAGTAATATCACTGTTTCTTTTTCAATTTTAGAATTTTTGAATTTGTATTAAGTTGGGTTGTGTTCCTATTAAAATTGAAAGCTTTAACCTGTACATAATAACAAGTGAGGTATCAAAAAAATGTCAATTGTCAATTTTGCTAAAATTTTACATTGCATATTTTTCGAGAATAGTAACCAACCTAAAAACAAAATATTTTCTATCTACACAGTAACTCCCACTTACTATTCTTCTCATTAGTTAAAAAATTTTCAAATCGTCCTTGATAAAATATCTAAACCTATGTCTTTTTAAAAATGTTTTCAAGCAGCCCTCACAAAAATTTACAAATCGTAGGCAGTTTAAAATTAATTGCAGTCCAAAATTTGACTAAGGAAAAATATTGAATATATTTTCAAACAATTATGCTAATAACAATATCTATATGAATAACAGAAGAGAACTAACCTTGAAATATAATAAGTCCTTTATTGTAATTCAAGTAAGAGCTATCTCATTCAAATGCTATCAAAGAAACTTCATTTTGTGGAAGTAGACGTTATTAAAAAACATTGGGAAAGGTTATTAATTTCAAAAAAATATTCTCACCGCATTTATTATGCATCCTGTAATTTCACCGAATGGAAAACATTCCAATTCCCACAAATGTTTAAAAAACAGCAATAACTAACAGCAGAACATCTTATGAATAATTAAAGCTGAGAGTAGAAATTGCCTACTCATTGATCGAAAGACGTGGACGCTCTTATAAACTTTAAATCAAATGGTGCATGCTGCACTTTTGAAGATAAATTAAGCATACATGCTTGCAAAACGAAGTACATGCATAAATAAATAAATAAATAAACAAATAAATACATAAATAAATAAACAAATAAATAAATATATATATATATATATATATATATATATATCCAGTAATGTGTTCATTAAAAAAGGGTAAGAAGTCTCAAACTAGACTTTTCGATTGACACTTTCGACTTTTTCATTTTGAAGGATCAAAATTTCCTATGAACACAAAAAGTTCAAAATTTCTTTCGTATGCTTTCAAATTATCTTATATATAATTAGACACAGTTGACGTTTTTTTCATGAATAATTGAAATGTAGTTTTAAAATTAGGCGTTTTAGGAAATCGGACACAGTTTCTAACTAAAAAATGAGCAATTAATAGAAATTCAAAAAATATTTTAAACGTTTAGATGAGTAATTTTAAATAAAATGAGTTAATAATTATTCTAGATTGGTGTTTAGAAAATATTCAAAGATCACTGATTTAGAAATATAATAAAACATTTCTCCAAATATGCTTTCGATTAACTTCAATTTTGCCAGGAAAATTTTTTAATTTAAATTTCGAAGCTTTCGTTTTTTTCTTATTCATTCACTATAATACATATACCTATTTAAATATTGTAATATATAAACTAAATTAATGATTCTTCAATGATAAACTTATTATATAATTTTAATAATGTCAATTAATTCAAAAATTCTTTTCAAAGAAAAAAATAATATCATAATGCCGAACTGCCAACTTTCTTATATTATAAAAATTTCAATATATTTTAATGGAGTGTTAATTTCTAAAAATTGAATTGACAAGCCAAAAATTGACTTAAATATTAGCATATAAATTCGCCATAGTCCAAGCCATTAGTTATAATTTGCTTTGTAAATATTCATTTGTGTGCGTGCATATTTGTTTTTGTACTTGTGTAGTTTTTTTGACGCTATTTAGAGTTGTAAACAGTATTTTATATTGTACAAATCAACTCTAAATATAGACATATCTTCTTCTTCATCTTTTTCTTCCTTAACAACCAAAATATCAATTTCATTTTCTTACGGATGCAGCAGATATAATAACAATGTCGATAATCTTTTCTATAATATATTTTCTGTTAACAGCAGACAAAGACATAAAATAGCCCATATTAATTTCATTTCTACATACGGTCTGAAATTGCAAGATAAACATGTCAAATACTCTTCATAATAAAAGCAATCAATTAAAATAATCACTATGAAACTAAGGGTACTCAGAAGCAGATGTGACATCAGATAGAGAAGGTGAAACCCAGTTCTAGGCTGAGCCTCAATTCCCGAACCTAATTCGAAGTGGAACCAAAGGTTTATTTGTGGAACTGAAAATAACTTGCCCTTCAGTAAGAAACAGCATGAAAATATTTTGGACATCAAAACCTGAAGAAAGAATTATTGCTAAAATTAAGCAGCCCAAATATTATTTTCTTTTGCAATGTTGTCATTGACGGATGCTAAAAAAGTACATTGCAACAGCGGGCGGTTTCGTAGTTCCGGGAATTGATTTTTAGTTTAATAATTGGTGTCTTTCTTTGAGTGTATTGAACTTCTTTGATATTGTCGAGACAGTATGGCATCTCTATAAATTTTAGAATATTCTACAGCTTCTTTAATTATCCATCATAAAATGGAAATCTTTAGATTTAATGAATATCTTAAAATAAAAGCACTTGCATACATAGAGAAGTTTTTTCTGAGTTTCAAAAATTTTCATAAAGCAATGAATTATCTACAAGATTTTTTTAGTTCAAGCATTCATTTATAATATTTCAACATAAATTAGTATACTAAACATTGACATTTTCTTATCAAATTGTAAATAATTTACACTTCTGAAATTATTGCTTGCAACACCTAATCGGCGATCTGCAAATTTATGTAGTGGAATTTCAGGCGTATTTTGCAGAAATTGAATGAACGCCCCAATTATTCAATAACATTTACCAAATGAAGCAAAGCTACTGCATTAATTTCCTCACAATCTTACGATACAATAATTTTGCTCTAGTTATATTTTAGTTCATTTATGTGCCGAATATATCAAATTCCACATCATCAAAGTAATAACAATAATAATAATAATAATAATAATAATAATAATAATAATAATAATAATAATAACATATATTCCTTTTCATATATGAAGCAATTCCTTTCATGGGATTATATTTTTTGTGACATATCTATCCCAACCTACGTTGTTGTCCCATTAATGTTTTGACTGTGTTAAAATAGTAAATGATTTTGGAGTGACAGCCTAACTCTTCCCTCTAGTATTATGAAGTGGATGCAGTTTATATTACTGTAAAATTTATGCAGCTAAAAGTCGATTTTTTAGTAATTTTTGCTTTTCACCGGAGCAAAAAATAAATCCACTGGGGGCTTCTTATAACGCTTGCAGAGTTTCAAATCGACCGATTTTCGGTAACATCTCTGTCCTGTTCCATTGGAAAATTGAAGAATCTAGTAGCTTTTTTAGGGGTCATCAAATTTATTAAATTTACTAGTAACTAAATATTTCAGTGGACCTGCGATCCCAACTAAATTCCATTTGTGATGCTATTTTCTTATTATTCCTTCAATCTCTCAAATCATGCAAAGTCCCGCAAGAATGAAAAATTGCTCAAGTCACCCCTATCTTCAAAAACAAGGGGTCAAGAGCCGACCCAACATCGCGCTTTATGGATAAATCTCCATTTATGGCTGCTGTCAAACATCTCAATTTTATAAAAATTCCGCTGCATGCATGCAATACCTTGGAACAGTTTTTAAAGCCGCTCTGTGGTTACTGAGTCGTCTAAAATTTCAGAATTTTATGTACTAAATCAATTGACTATGTGTAGATGACTGTTAATATTTATATCAATGCCCTATGGGCGCGAAATTTTGTCAATTGTGAAACTTTAAAAGAAAAGCTGAAGAAAAACTACAAAACCCTAACAATTTAAATAATAATGTATTAACTAAGTTAACTATATGATTATTGTGTTGTAATGAAGAGATACAAAATCTCATCTCCCCAGTGGGACATGCGCTTTCCTCAAGAATTTTCCCATCCCACATCCCATAAGACGACTGTTAATAACATAATCACTTCCCAATATGCTATCAAATTTCTTATTATTGAATATTATGAAGCAATATCAGTGACCAAAACTCATTGTTGTGAAATTACTAAATTGATCGTGATCTTAAATTCATGAATCCAGTTCCTTAAAATTTGAAATTGAAATTTTTTGAAAATTTTAAATTAAAAAATATTTTCTGCACTGCATTAAGATTTCAAGGAATATAAAGAGGATCAAATTTTGAAATTTCAGGTTCATAAGAAAGTTTTCAAGTGAGTTGTGTAAAGAATTAAGAAACGTTTAAACGAAACTAAAATCTTGCTGTAACAAATCAGAGCATTTAAGTACAAATTCTTTCTTATAACAGTTACATCATCTACAGCCGTAACAACAGCTTTTTCCAAAAATGATTTTTATTACAACAAATATCTTTTTGAAAATATATTTTCCATACACAAAGTGTGTATAGATATTTTCTCATTCTGTATGCCATATAAAATCATTTTAAAACTTTGTGTATAACGTTTTTCAGTTCGTTCATATCAATTAAAAAAGTTCAATTTTGATAAATCGTAGGATTGATCAATATTTTCCACTTTTCTGTCAGCAATATAAGCATTTGCCAACAATTACATAAATCTCAAGAAAATTTATGCTATCCCCGGATTATCATCACAAACTGAGAGAAATTTTTTAGTTTCACGGAAGTTTACTAGAAAAAATAGAGCCAGACGAAAGTCCACTAGGAAAATTTGGAATCACAAGCCGTAGTCNGTTTTTAAAGCCGCTCTGTGGTTACTGAGTCGTCTAAAATTTCAGAATTTTATGTACTAAATCAATTGACTATGTGTAGATGACTGTTAATATTTATATCAATGCCCTATGGGCGCGAAATTTTGTCAATTGTGAAACTTTAAAAGAAAAGCTGAAGAAAAACTACAAAACCCTAACAATTTAAATAATAATGTATTAACTAAGTTAACTATATGATTATTGTGTTGTAATGAAGAGATACAAAATCTCATCTCCCCAGTGGGACATGCGCTTTCCTCAAGAATTTTCCCATCCCACATCCCATAAGACGACTGTTAATAACATAATCACTTCCCAATATGCTATCAAATTTCTTATTATTGAATATTATGAAGCAATATCAGTGACCAAAACTCATTGTTGTGAAATTACTAAATTGATCGTGATCTTAAATTCATGAATCCAGTTCCTTAAAATTTGAAATTGAAATTTTTTGAAAATTTTAAATTAAAAAATATTTTCTGCACTGCATTAAGATTTCAAGGAATATAAAGAGGATCAAATTTTGAAATTTCAGGTTCATAAGAAAGTTTTCAAGTGAGTTGTGTAAAGAATTAAGAAACGTTTAAACGAAACTAAAATCTTGCTGTAACAAATCAGAGCATTTAAGTACAAATTCTTTCTTATAACAGTTACATCATCTACAGCCGTAACAACAGCTTTTTCCAAAAATGATTTTTATTACAACAAATATCTTTTTGAAAATATATTTTCCATACACAAAGTGTGTATAGATATTTTCTCATTCTGTATGCCATATAAAATCATTTTAAAACTTTGTGTATAACGTTTTTCAGTTCGTTCATATCAATTAAAAAAGTTCAATTTTGATAAATCGTAGGATTGATCAATATTTTCCACTTTTCTGTCAGCAATATAAGCATTTGCCAACAATTACATAAATCTCAAGAAAATTTATGCTATCCCCGGATTATCATCACAGACTGAGAGAAATTTTTTAGTTTCACGGAAGTTTACTAGAAAAAATAGAGCCAGACGAAAGTCCACTAGGAAAATTTGGAATCACAAGCCGTAGTCTGCATTAATTAAAAAAAATTGTTTGAAATTTGAAATTTCATTTTATGCCTGATAATTATTTTTGTCAACCGGTTCAACAGCGGGTCAAAGTTTAATCGGGATCGACAGATCATTGGTTCACGATTTTTGACCCGCTGCATCAATGATCTACAGGCGCAATTGGGCAAGCACCCGAGTCTCTTGTTTAACCTTTTTTCGAAATTAACCAAAATGAAAGGGCTAATAAATCCTGCCACTTAGTTTGGCATTATTGTAGTTGCATTACTATTTGACTTAGAGATTTTGTTAATTTTGTACATATAGGCTATAGGTCGCCGCTTCTATCATAAAAATACGCGAAATGCTAATAAATTATGTACAATTAATTGAATCTGGAAGTAACAAAAAGCTTTTCAAAAAGTCTTGTTGCAAATGAAAATTGAATTTGTTCTTTATATCATCGTTTTGAAGCATTGTAAGCCATTACTTTAAAGGCATGTCTACCCAAAACAATCTGCCATTTTTCTTATACCCTGCTTTAACATTGCAAAAATTAATGTAGTTATGAATAATAGTAAATCTCAGTCAAAATATTGGATACACCAGCAATGCAATCCTTTGTATAAGGAAATAGCTGTGAACCTTTAAACCCAAGCAAATCATATTTTGTACTAGCATAATTTTATTTCAATTATAGAAACTTAGATAAATAAAAATTAAGATTTAAGTCCAAAAAATTTTAAAAAATCAAAGTTTCCGCAATATGCACATTAAAATTTTTTATTCTAACAGTCAAGTTATTATTTAATGAAAGTTTAATGTAGCTCTAACTTGTATCTATGGGACACCCAGCTGCACTTGCAAAATTATAGTACTTAGGTTCTTACAAAAGACCTTTGCAATAGGTATCTTCCTAATCAGTGATGTCGGCTCTACTACTAATTTCAATCAGATGTTAACTAACGAATCCTAATATATTTTACAATAGCAACAAAGATCTTTTCCAATATCGTATGTAGTTGATTTACAATTGCATACTGATAAATGATTATTTATTCTCTGCTTACAATTTTTTACATAGCATACAAATACTAAGGTAATATGGCAAAACATTGCAAAGAATTAGTATTTCATAAATACGAGCCTAGGAAAAGTAATTACAAATTAAGGAAATGAACGCAGCGCGGTGTGATGTAATAACCAGAAGCAGTATCAATGGAAACAATTCATCTTTAATTATTTGTTACCTTCAATTTAAAAGCTAAAGATTTTCTCAAAAACATGACGTAAGATTTTTGTAAGAAATAATTATCAATAAAAGGTCAAGTGTTGAAAAACTAAAATACATTTCTTCAATGTGAATTATTTGTGTAGTCTAACCCCCTACAAAGAAGACTCGAATTTTCAATGGTTTATCTTACACATTTAAAACACTATATTTATATATATATATAAATAAATATATATATATATATATATATATATATATATATATATATATATATATATATATATATATATATCTTTAAGCATATCTAAAAAATTAATTTAGATGTAAAACTTCTTCCAAGTTTTTTACCAAATTTGGAAATCTTGAGATATTGACTCATCTAGTAGTGATTATTCCTTTAATCTTGAGATATTGACTCATCTAGTAGTGATTATTCCTTTGATGAAAGTGTTTGATATTATTAACTGCTTTCAGTGAAATTTTCAAAAAAATTCCATTTTTAACTACAGCTTTCTCATTTTCTGTAGATGGACCACCCAAGCCCTATTAAGGCCCGTCGTGCGTAAACAGAGGTCAAACATTAATGGGACAAGGACTGGGTGGGGCTTAAAGGGTAAGTGAGGAAGGTTGCAGTCCGCTATTCTGACATATTTTCAGATGTTTGATGATTTATTAGGAAGTTAGTTATCATCCTGAAAATTTTTTAAAACAAGCCATCACAGATTGCCTAGAAACTCCTGAACCATTTAGGGTCAAATCAAGTGGAAGGTTTTTCGAACAACATGCAGTTGATACGAATCCTATTTAATAGAATTAATAGAATTATTTTAAAAGTTAATAAACAATCCTGGGAACCAACTTCTTAATCTGATTGAAAATCGATGAAAAAAAATGCACTCTAACTTATTTTAGGGCTAACTAATTTCTATTTTAACATGTTTTGATCCAAGCTTGTTGCTCATTTGTTTTGTGAAAATCGCAATAGTGTCCTAAAAATTTTTATTGTAAATCTAAGTTCCTTCACCCTAATGCTTAGCTTTGATTTTAGAAAATTTCAAAATCCCAAACAGCATGGAAGTTTATTATTCAAAGAATTAGAATTGACAAAAGCAATTTTTGTGTTCTTTATATTTAGAGGGGTTTTGCGCAGATAAGTTAATTACTTCTTTTTATCAAAGTGTTTATGGTGAATAACCAGGAGGAGGGAAGGGGGCGGATATAAGTTTAGCCACCCAAATTCACATAAACCATCTAAATTGATGTTCATTCTTGTTATTACCTAAATCTATTGTAATAAATTTTGGCCACCTAAGTCCAAATTAAATATGGCGATTGTACTTATTTGGTTTATGTATCGTCACAAGAAGAAAGCTGTATTAATGAAGGATAAGCTAAAACAATTATCCGTATGTTATACACTCATGTCTGCAAATATTCCTTTTAATAAATTAAAGAACTCAGTGTTTACTTCCTTTTTGCACAAATGGTCCACATAAGCAGTTCCCGACAAATCTTCTATTCGAAAAAACTATACTACTCCATTATATGAAGCCAAATTTTCCGGCAAAGTTATGAGCTATATTGAAAGAATAACAGTTTTGGTTAAGCATAGATGAATTACCAAAGTACATGTACGTTGCTAATGTAAGAAATGGGTGGGGGAGGAGCATTTCCTATGCCAAGAACTCGGAAAAATTTGCTGAGTTATTACTACCAATCAATGAGGATTCTGCAGCTGTTAGAACTTTACAAAAATTGCTGGATACTAAAATTGATGTTATTAAATCCCAGCTATTTTGCATTCTGGTCAATTTTCAGAAGTTGCTTACAAGACCGCTCATTATTAGAAGACGCCGTTGCAATTTTGGACGATGTTCATGACAGCATAATGCATGAATCAGCTCTTGATAAGATTAAGGCTGTACTTGAAAAAAAAACGATGGACTACGACTGTTAATATTTGTATTGCAAAGTACAAAGTTTGGTGTTCCAATTCCTGTTGATTTATGTGTTTTGAGCTGGTCACCTGCGGATATTTCATAAGAGAAAATGCTCCCTTAGTGTCTTGTGATGTGGAACACAGTTTTAGTGCCTATAGGTATACCTTGACCAGCCAAAGACAAAACCTTGAAGAAAAAAACTAATATTTTGTTATTGCAATAATTGCTTTTAGTACTACATACATGTATTTTTTAACGCTCTTAAAAAATTCCATGCACTAATTTTATCAACCTTTTCATATATTTATCGCACCTAATTTAACTCATTTTATCACCTATTCACCACCTTACCCTCAATTTATTAGCACCTAAAATCCGCCTCCTGTGAATAACGGTAGTTGTAATTTAGAGCGAGATGCGGCGCGGCGGAATTAACTATTTTTGTGATGTGTTGCGGTGCGGCGAAGATTTCGTACAATACGATGGTAGATTTTTTTCACTGTTTTTGTTTTTATATATAGTAGATTGCTGCTAAGCAAATAGAGATGGACATGGACTGCAAATTTAAGCCCAAGCCATGCCCAGAAAACCTTGGGCTAGGAATGAATCCAGCACGGCGTATTTAAATTAACGCTAATTTGTCCATTCCGAAAAAATCTATTCCATTTTATGATTTGTTTTATCAATGTTTTAAATGCTAAATACGTATAAGAGCAAACTACAAACTGAAATAAAAAAATCTAAATTGAATTTTAGAAGGAAATTGACACTAATCTATAAGTCCTTTTGCGACAAATTATATTTTATTTAACATATAAATCATGTTGAAGAGCTGACCAGGAGTCCATTGGTAATGACACTCAAAATCCCTTGTAGGAATGCTGTAAATCATGCTGTGATTGGTGGCATGCTTTAGGGCAATTCATCTAAGGAAGCATGTGGACTTTACTTGTAATCATAATTATAATTGTAATTTTTGATATTCATTCTCTTCTGCTATCACTGAATTAGGGCCACTACCAACAACATTATTTCATCACCACTTTCGAATTCCTTAGATATTTGTTGAGCTTTTGTAAATTTCACCAAAGCCAATTTCAATTATATTGAGACTTTTAACACCCTTCATTCCATTTCAAGGTAGCATTTCAATTATGACATGAGTTCTTACATCCATATTCAATTACCAATAAAGGAGATATTCAATCAAAATTAAAATTGATAAGCTGAAAAATAAATTGAATAAATTGCAACAATATTATCGATCAGTTATATATATATATATATATATATA
>CABFPE010000312.1:356219-367107 GCA_900660155.1 Hofstenia miamia
AATAATAATAATAATAATAATAATAATAATAGTAATAATAATAATAATAATACTTTGCAAGTGATGAGGTCATACAAATTGAGTTTTGTTCTAAGAAATAAATGTGCATTATTATGACCGCTACCATTTCGCTGGTGCACTCGTTACCAAACATAGACGGCCATAACTGAAAACGGATGTAACAATAGAATGAACTTTTATGTTGAATTCATTACTATGCAAAACACAGTGTGTTCTTCTCAATTTTTCGTAAATTTGACACTACCCCCAAATTTTACAATTATGACATTACCACCCAGTATGTTCCCTAAAAAATGTAACTAACTTTGATTTGTAGTACAATTTTTAATACATTTGCACAGCTGTCATACCAAAATTTTCATAGCATAGTCATATATATATATATATATATATATATATATATATGTAGACAATAGCAATGAATTATTGACGGTGAACTTTAAGCATTGCACTTTAATATTGTAAATCTTTTATGATGCTTAGGAGAACCTCAATGATTTATGTGAGTAATTCCATAGATCATCGTAAATTGCCAATTGAAATGAATCCAATCGACTCAAGTGTCCCAAATGTAGCGTTTCAAGAAGACAATTTTAGCATACAAATTTGACTGTAAAGAGCAAACTCAACACTAAAGAGCTCATAAGAAGAATAACTAGCATATCTCAAACAAAATTTTATTCAGAATCGGACTTCTTGATACCTAAGGCTTCTTGATGCCTTCTCCAGAAATGCATATGCATTTTCAATGTGGAAACTTCACACCAATATTAAAAATATTAGAGTAAGTCCAATTCATTAAACTATGAAATAGATTTAAAATGATGCATAAAAAACCAAAATACCGTATGAAATTAGATGAATGACATTTAGAGAAGATCAAAAGATGCCAGCAAATAACATCTGCATTGATTTTTCTAAAAACTAATTTTTCGCAGTTCGTTACAAATTCCTTTTAAAAAGTTTGTGAATGCTAAATGAATCAACATCGGTAAAAATAAATAAAATGGCCAGGGGTGGCATGTCAATGAATGCAAAATTTGAGGTTTTAGACTTAATTGGAACATTTACCAATAAAACGATGAAATGATCGTAGAGCTGGTGTTTTAGGAACATAGCTCCACACAATCAAAGCATTGTTAATCATGAATTCATTGAGTAAATTATTGGAAAAAATTGGTTCAAAATCTGAAGACGGAATAAAATTTGCAATAAACGCAAATTACTGGGAAGATTCTTTTAGTTTCATTGGTAATAAACCAGTGAGATAAACTTCTTCACAGTTTTGCAAATGATGCTTGGAAAAATTACTGATTCATATGCTAATTAGGTATAGTGTGATTTAGACTTATCATTAAACACATTTTTTAACTTTATACTAAAATCATTCAAATTGGACATCATTATTCTTGTCGATGCAAAATATTAAATAATTTGAGATTGTGATAGAAACGTATTTTACAAAATGATTGATGTAGAAATCAGGAAAACCTAAATCGGCAACAGATGTAAAACTTAAAAGGGGATGAGATTCATATAAATTGAAAGGCATGGAATTCAGAAACCTCATAAATCCTTCTTGAGCTTGAGTTAATATAACCTAAATACATCAGCAGAATAGAATATGGTTTTACACAAAACACTTTTAGGTAAATCATTAATAATATGGAACACAGAAAAGAGCATTTGTGAAATCATAATTAACATTTTTTTACCAAATGGAAAAATCAATATTTTATTACATTCCGTGTGATTTTTAAGGAAATAGAACCCAAGCTAAAGAAATGCAGTGACGGTTAAACAGTCTACAATGGGATTTCCATAGTAGAGCTATAGTTACAAAAAATATGCTTTTGCAAAGTAACATATGCAATAATTAAACTAATTTATTTAAACGTTAAATAGAAATAAGCAACTTTTTAAGTAAAACCAACATAAAATCAGTAATATTTCATTACTTTAATTAAAAATAACCATTAGCTGGTACGATATTCAAAATTATTATTACAAATACCGCGTCAAATTTAGCTATTGATTATACATTGTCACTTATTTCCGAAGAATAAATTGATATTGATTTAGCTATATTGAAATCTGTTCAACAAATCGCATGATTCGTAATTTTGATCAACTTGAAAAAAACAATGAACGAAACAAATTGATGAAATAGTGATAACGTCTATATTCTGAATAGTATGCTTAAAATTACAATGCAAATTTTTATGTAATTTCGGTAAGATTTTCACGGAAAAATTTATTTTAATGAGGACGTATTCAAATGAATTGAACAAACTATTTGATAAACCCTATTACTATTGGATGACTGCTAACTCGACCAGAAGTACTAAATCCTTAATAACAAAATAAATAAAAATGATATAATATTCTGACTGCGCGTTTGATAACATTTTCTGAATGACGGAATGTACAGATAAAAATTTCGCTAATAAATATACTGTTACTGTTTATTCATTAACTTTAGAAGATGCTCTGCTGAAAAAAATTATTATATCTGGTCTAAATATGCATTAAAATTTTATAATAAGATATCATCGAAAAAAAGAAAGTGACTTTATATTGAATTGCCACATAAATTTATAGACTAATGAACAAACTTTATATTTTATATAATTTGAAACTTAAAAAATATTTAGCTTATAAGTGGAATTCCACTCGTTCTTTCATCTTCGAGAAGTTCTTGCATCCTTTTTTGCAACACATAGATGTTTAGTGTCAAAGAAGATTTGAAGGTTATCTTGGAATTCTTTCCTTTGTAAACATAAGGCCTTTTGAGTTATTTCTTAGTGTTTGTTTACGTTAATCTTCGACAATTGCCTCGCGGCCCGAGAATCATCACTTTATTTGAACCTAATGCGAGCACAATCTGCAATAACAAACGTTATTTTGACAAATTTGCAATTTCTTGCACCTTGAAATCACGCTTTCATTCTTTGCGTCAAGACGTTCATATCATTGAACAAGAAGTCAATAGGTTATATATGAAAAAAAGAAAAAATATTCCAAATAAATGATAAGCTCAAGTGTTCATCATGTAGTAGATATCATTTATCTTCCATGTATAATTAACAAAATTTTAGCTATTTTTCAGTGCAAGAACTCATACGACTACCCGGACCTTAAAGCGGCAGCACGGTGTCTCAAATAGAATCTGACATCTCAATCGACCCAGCAAATGGGCTCCTCGCGGCAATCAATCCTGAATAAGCCGTCCTGAATGCCATCCGTCTTGCGTAATCAACTGTTACAGAGTATTCACGGAGTCCTAAAATTGAAGGACTCAACAATCTCAAGATTCAACCTCTGTTTAACATAGATTAGCACTCTGTCTGCCGAGCGTTGCCAGCTTTGTAAAAATTTCATTCAATCTCGGCTTTTCATTTTCAATTGGATAATTCTTGTTCCAATTAAATTTGGAAAAAATTGTATTAGAGGCGTGAATTTTGCAAGGAAATTTTTATTTTTTCAAAAATGTGAACTCTGTTTATAGGACGTGCCCATTCATTGTCATATAACTAAATTATTTATATGATTATCTATGTGATCTTTTAAATACAAATGTATATAAACCTGAATCATATATATGAAATAAGTAATATGAAAAATATCGAAAATCAGGTACAATTTATAATGCGGAATGGATGGTTTTAGTTGGTGTCGTTGCCTTGATGCTTCGATAATAAACATTTGGTATACTATTTAGTAGTTTAGTACGGAGCGCACTAGTACAATCTAGTTACGTACTTATTAGCTAATATGAAAATAGATCGAAATAATATCGAAAATCATATGCATGGATTTTAATCGTGGAAACCATATATATGATTAACATAAACGAAATTATAGAAAAATATAAATATGAACAATCATTTATATGTCAATCACAGAACTTAAAATACCTAAAATATAAATTATATGTAAAAAAATCTACATTGTGAAAAAGAATATTTTAATACATTTAATATACTTTTATTTTTTCAACTTGTGAATGTTGAATCCGTTTTAATTGCATATCTATAAGTGATTCTCCTTTAGTAATTTATATTTGAATGATAGCAATAAATTTATAATGATGGATTATCTTTATTAGAAAAATTCAATTCAAATTTTACCCATTTCTTTGGAGTCCATCTAAAAAACTTAATTGGCAACCATTAAATCGTTCAAGGCCTGAGCAAAGTGAGGTATCTCGTAAATTATTTATAAGTGGAGTATTATTTAAGTGTTCAAATGTTAATAGTCAATTAAGCAAATTTGATATTTTTTAAAGAATAATCACAAGCAATTCTTACTCACACATGCATAAAACTTTTTGTAAGGCATAACAAGTGAATAGAATTAACAGAAATGTAAAGGTTTCCGTAAATTTGAATATATTTGTTAAAAAGCTGTGATATTTGAAGTCTTTGATTTTTTATAATGCATCTCCAGTAATTCCAAGGCCTAATTAAACGATGTTGCTTGGGCCTATTACCACAGAATCTCACATCAGAATCAGAATTATTTGAAATAATGCAGATTTAGTTTAAAAAAATACGCATACTTATTCAGGGCTTCTTCAAAGCATCACATTGTCAAATAAATTGAGGTAATGACGAATATAGTTTTTTATACATTTAAATTTAATAGGTTAAGAAAATTAATTGAATGCTCTTCTGATATATTAGGTCTAAAAAAACTAGAATTGCAAATACGTCCAAATGTATATTTCATTTTTTTTAGTTTCACAGTTTTGATGACACAAATTCACTCTAATATTTGCTATTGAAGAATTATGATTTAAATAAAAGGCTTGGATGACATTAGTTGCACTTAAAATCGATATTTCTTCCATTTCGATCTTCTCTCTGCTCCACCTACCAAATACACTGTTCTTTCTCTAGTCTTAATTATTACAACACATTATAATTTCCATATTTAAATTGAAATTATGTATCATGCACTGGTCGCTTGAAAGCCCTTAAAATTGTAAAGTAGTCGAGAGTCAACATACCAGAAGTAGTTTTAGGATAATTTGAATCTGATGTTGATTTCAATAATGAATTATTTTTTTGTCTATCACATTAGGATTTTGAGATATTAAATTATGCATATAAAGCGTGTATACGTTAAAATCCTATTCATGAAATATTATTAAAAAAGGATTCATGAAGTATTTTTGCTGCTTTCCAACGATAATCGCCATTCCCATGGAAGTGAAACCACTTAAACTTTAAAGTTCTTGCAAGTTCTTGCAAATTCCATGCTAATGCTTGAAATCATATTTTAAGTGATGTTAGCTTTTCAAAAACATTTCGGTTGGTTCCTTAATGTTTAAATTTGGAACAGTTTTATCCTAATTTACATAATTTTGCAGAAATTTTTGAATCCAAATTCAATAGTTTAATATTCTGACAAAGGATTTTTTCAATTTTTTATCTCCCATGCAAAGTCTAAATTGTAGTAAAAATCAATCTTTGTTATTGAAAACTAGAAAAATAAACTTATTTGTTCCACAGATGTATTTTAAATATGGAACATAAAATGTTTCCTAATTTTGCCAACTCTAAAAATTTGCTTTCAAGCATTAAAATGGAATTTGCAAGAATTTGCAAGAACTTTAAAGTTAAGTTGGTCTCACTTCCATGAGTATGCTTGGTCTGTAGTTTGCCTGGGGGAAGTGTACTTCTTGTTTATCAGATAGTACTAAATGTCTTGGAGAAACAATTCAAACGAAAGTGTAGCAAAAGTATATTTAGTGCTATTATACTACCTAAATTCAATACACATTTCATATTCAAAGTCAGTGGACTTCACATTGTTCAGAATAGATGTGTATAAGAGGTGAAGGCTAAAGTTAGCATAGTTTACATGCAAGCAAAAGTTATGTTTAACTAGAAATGTTCAAAAATTGATTATTGATGGGGATTGATGTTAAATTCATATGTAATGAAAATTTGTTTCATGCCTTGGAAGAGTTTAAAGCGTAGCTAATATTATTTTTATATTACAAAATCATTCATGCGAAAATTTTCTTTGATATGGGTCAGCAGCATATTAGAAATATAATTTATTATCTGATTTTGAGGAAAGCGTCACTGCAATAATCAGCTTTCCAAATCAACGTATAAATATATATATATATATATACATATATATATAGTTGGCTGCAAAAAAATGAGACTGAACACCTATTTTTTCACGCTTTGTGGAAACGTATTGAGACGTTTCAGAGGAAAAATATAAAAATAAAAGGCAACGAGAATTTTGTGAACTTTAAAATGGTCAAACAAAAAAGTTAATTAATTTAACTGGTACTTCGTAATTATTAGAAAACACTTCGCAAACAAATTGTTTTGCTTTGCAAAGTTTCTACTTGATTTCTTCGGAATGGAAACTTTGAAACAGTTTGAAAATGCCTGTGCGACAAATTTCTTGATCAACTTATTTTTGAAAGCTGAAAAAAAATCGACAAGGAGAATCTCTCAAAAGAAGAAAAGGAAGTGGACGCCTTCGAAAAACTATTGGAAAATACATTCACAAAACAGTCGCAATTGCTCTCAAAAATCCCTATATTTCTGGGAAAAAAGTTGCAAACCGACTTCAAACTGAAGCCGACATCTCTGTGCATGAAACCACAGTTCAGAGAACACTGAAAAAAAGTGGAGTTACAAAAATTGGCAGAAAAAATCGACTTCTGATTACAAAAGAACATCAAGAAAAAAGATTAAATTTCGTGAAAGATTGGAAAGACTACACTTTTGAAGATGTTTGGATAACTGATGAGTGCGTATTTCAACTACACAGAAACAAAGTACAAGTGTGGTCGTCAAAGAAATGTCCAAGACCAACAAAAGCGGTTCCAAAGTTCGACCAAAAAATTATGGTTTGGGGAGCACTTTCCTATCGTGGGTTTTATTTGAAAATTTTAGACGGAAAAGCCACAATCGACAGTCAAAGATATTGCCAAATTATAGCTGAATTTATGCCTTATGCTGATGCTTTATATGATGATGGATGGATACTCCAACAGGACGGAGCAACCCCGCACACGTCAGCAAAGACAAAAAATTGGTTTTCTGAAAATAATATCCAGTTTTTGCAATGGCCACCAAGTTCTGCTGATCTTTCTCCAATCGAAAACGTGTGGCAGATATTGAAAAATGACGTTGAGAAGAAAAATCCGAAAAATATATCCGATTTAAAAGAAAAAATCCAAGAAAGTCAACACATTTTGACATCTGAAATGAAATCCAATTTAATGAAATCAGTTTCAGTTCGTTTGAATAAAGTTATTTCTACAGGAGGAAAACAAATTAGACTTTGATGCTTTTTACTTATACACCTTTAATGTATCTTTAAAATCTTACCTTTCTTGAGTTGTTACGTTCAGTAGTTCAAAAGTAATATGCCTTTTTTCTAGTCTCATTTTTTTTGCAGCCAACTATATATATTTTAATCTCGCCTTGTTAAGGTCTGTGCTATACTCATATTATCAATCTCTAAAATTTTCACTCGCAATAATCGAGCAGCCTTATTGTATTTTTCATATTAAATTCACATTATGTTAGTACACATCTATCTATCTATCGTAGTATTTATATGGACTGCATCAAATCATAATATATTGATATTATAAATACCTATGGTATCTATCTTATTAGACTGAGAAGAGAAAACGTATTAAAACTATTATGAATTTATAATAAAGTCATTGGACAAAATCTCTATCAATATCATATATGTGATCAACAAACGACAAATATCATAAAACAAACATACTACGCTTACTTATTATTTTGAAGTAAAGATTCGGCTTATTAATATTTCTGGGCATCAATCTCAATAAATCTATATAGGTTTCTCCTTTTAGAAGCAGTAGGATCAATTGTCTACCAATCTTAATATAATGAAAATGTTCTATAGAGAGCATCACATTTCTTTGCTTTTAATGGTTAAAGTACATTTTTTAAATTCTTAATATGCTGATGGTGGTATTATTTCATTTTTACAGAGATAAATGAAGATAATAATGATATATATATATATATATATATATATATATATATACTTTGTCAAAAATATTTCTAAGAAATGGATGCCAAAATGTCATACGTATTTTTTAATTCGATTTTTGTTGCAGAAAGTGGAATTCATCAATGTTGAGTCATAATTATCACTTTTTACTCAAAGAGAAATGTAATAATGCTTGTAGTTAGCTAATATTTTCTTGGAAAAAGACCAAATCAGAGAATCTGTAAAAAATTTTATTGGTTGAGCTTTCTTCAGACTATTTACAATGAAAACGTCTAAGAACAGTCTTTCTTCGCCATATATGATGTCATCCGCGAGCTGATTATCTCCAAAAATTTGGAGGGGATGAGTCAACGTAATATAGCCCGACCTAAAAATCGACCTCAAAGCAATGTCGGAGATATCATCAGACGGTTTCCTTCTGAAAACATCATTGCCAACAAGCAAAGTGCGGAAGACCAAGGAAGACCTCCAAAACCTCCCAATCAGCTCTTGTGTGCCTTTCAAAGCGAAATCCCAGGAAGACTTCAGAGGAACTTTGCAAGGAATATGCTTAAGGTTAACCTCATGATAGCAAGAACTGTGCAAAGCATCCTGAAAAAGTACTCAATTGGGACTTTCGAGGCACCTATAAGGCCATTCTTAACCTCAAAGCAAAGATTACTCCGGCTGAGTTTATCCAATTAAATGAGTGAAAATTCATCTGAACATTGTTCTAATGTTATATTTTCAGATGAGTCAGGATTTTAGCTTTACTCATCAAAAGGTAAAGAGACCAACTGGCCAGAAGTTCAGATTCTTGCCTCAATTTACTGGGGCTAAGAAATACGGTGAGAAGTCTGTAATGGTGTGGAGTGCAATATGGAAGAGTGGCTTATTCGCAGATTGTTCACACCACTGTTACTCTCCGAAGCTCTCAATATACTCGGATTCAAGAAAAAGGAACTATTGCCACTTATTATACGTGATTCAATATATCAGCAGGATGGGGCTCCATGTCATATCTCAAAGCAATTAAAATATTTCCTCCGCAATTATGGGGTTGCTATCCTTGCTGACTGGCCTAGCCAGTCTCAAGATCTTACCATTATCGAAAATATGTGAAAAGAGGTCAAATATCGAATTGGACAGCATACTCTTCACACTGAAAACGAGCTGTGGACCACAATAAAGAATGAATTTTATGCAATTCCTCAACAGCTTTATTAAAAAACATTTTGCTTCAATCCCTGATCGCTCACAGCGACACTCTACAAAATATTAGAAGAGAGAATTTTGTTACTAAGTTGTTAATATATGTTGCAATTATTAATTTATGTATCTTATTTTGAATTTACTTTTTTCGAATTCACTCTTTTGATAAAATTTTTTCAGGTGGCCGAATAAATTTTTCCAATACACGTTTTCTAATTTTGATTAAAAATTAATTGCCAATTGTTATTCTACATATTTGATGATATTAGACATACAGATTTTCCTTTCTCAATCAAAGTAACACATCGTTATAATCTTAGGCACTCTCTATCCAATGAATGTACATTTTTTATTCAAAATAGCAAGGTATTCGAATACAGATTTCCAGTAATTTATATTTATATATATATATATATATATATATATATATATATATATATATATATATATATATATATATATATATATATATATATATATATAAAGCAACCCTATGGTTGAATAATAGCTAATTTATAGAAGATATAAAACATTAATAAGTGGTAGTTACTCCGTATACTAAGTAGTAGTACCGAAATGTAGTTGCCAATTATGGAAATGTCTATCAAACGTGTCCATCAATTATGTTCCTAAAATTTCCATACTCGTTTTAGTCAACCGAAATAATATTTGAAATTTTGGTGTTTGTTTTAGAACGTCAACCATAATCAGCGGGGATTTTTTATAGTTGTGGTAAATTGATTATCTGAAATGTAACGATTGGAATAATTGAATGATTTTTTACTAAATTGGAATTTCCATTTTGAAATATTTAATATTTTATAGTACTATACTTTTTTTTATTATACCATTGAAACGTAATAACGAATAGATGTGTCAATTGCAAATTTCTTAAGAAAACTATTAAAGACCATTGGTACATCGGCTGTAATTTTTATACGCTTAATTCCGTTCATATGCGATTTTATGATAAGCACACACATTAAAGTAGAAGAATTTTGAATACCAAACATTACCTGTGCTATTTTGAAAGCTTGCTAAGAATAACTGCGGAAGAAACAAATTGAAAGTTTCCATTATATTTATTGATCATAATCACCTATGTTCAATTGTTGAAATAAGAGGAACAGAAGTACAGGTATTACGTTAAATGGATTATATTTATTCAATATTTTTCATATATATATTGATTGCTATTTTCAAAGACCACTTCAGTGAATTTTATAAATTGTTTTTTTGTAACGATTATTAAATTGTTGTTGCGCTTGAAAACCTCTGAGGTTTATAATGACCCTTGACTTTCTCTTTGAATCGCATATCAAAACATAACTGATTTTTTCAACAAATATATATATATATATATATATATTTATCTCCCGCTAAATGCTTTTTAAAAACGTATCTTAACAGCGTTTCCAAACATAAATCTTTGAAATTTCGCAGAGTAGTGTCTCTTTAATTTACCTACCCCCATGGTAAATATATTTAAGTTCGAGTAAATACTGCTGGAGCAATGGCCAAAAAGCAGGTTTTTTGTGGAAAAGTGCTATTCCCGCTAAATGCCTTAGAAATTTCGGACCATTTCCCGCCAAATGCAAGGTTTTTGCATTTTCCATAACAAAAAGCAGGAATATATATATAT
>CABFPE010000312.1:367302-385084 GCA_900660155.1 Hofstenia miamia
TATATATATATATATGTTGAAGTACAAATAATGACTAACATTTTAACATGCGTTGTTTAATAAGTAGTTGCTTAGCAAATCAATATCTGGCCTTATTTAGTTTGGATAGTGAAACTATTTAATATATCATATTTCTGGTATATTATTCTGACGTTTATTCTACACTTTTTAGAAAAGAGAAAATTTCATATTTTCTACTAATTGTTACAATCGTTTGCAAAATTTATACAACTTAAAGTGTAAATTTTGGCAAGTGATCTACAAATTTAGAGTAGTTAAATTCATTTTATAAAACATTAGCATATATAAGCTTTAAATGCAATAAAAGCAATGCATTGTTAGTCTAAACACACAAATATAGAAAGAAAATTAATACCTTATTGAATTATAGAAGTAAAAGAGAGAAATATCAGCATCTGTTCAAACAAAGCGATCTTTCCTCTGAATATCAATTGACTAAACAGAGTGTCTCAAAGTTTTAAAGCTTTACTATACTTTTATTATTTAAGTGTTTATGCAACCAGTATAATATCAAGACATCAAAATTTAGATCCAGTAATTGTCAATGGTGCGGTTTTCACCAATAATTGCTGGATGCAATCGCAAATTTGCTAGACTACTAGAAAATTGTAGACTAATACAATAACACTATAATAATAATAATAGTAGTAATAATAATAATAATAATAATAATAATAATAATAATAATAATAATAATAATAATAATAATAATAATAATAATAGTAATAATAATAATAATAATACTTTGCAAGTGATGAGGNTATATATATAGCTTTGAATTCTTGAAAAAAAATTAATGACAGAACATTCTACCAAAACTTTGTTTAATTCAGAAAGATAAATCGTCACAAATAAAAACATAACTTCCGTGCAAATTTTATACAAAGTATTAATTTGCAAAGTAGTTATTAAAAGATTGAATCTTTTTTTCACAAGACATTCCGGTTTTGTCCAAATAATACAAGCAAAAAAAATTTCATGGTATCATTAATGAAACGAAGAATCTAAATTTAGTTTTATTTCCTACAAAACTTTGATATAATTAATTTATGTTATGTACTACCGATTTTGAAAGAACATGTATCGCTAAGAGAAATGAATGCCCACGGGGAATAGCAGTCAGAAACTCATTTTAGACGTTTGCTTTTCCATTCATTAACATTGCAAATTTCTATTATTAGTAACTAACAAACTATATTTAACGTCTCCCAAATTCTGAAATATTGTATTGCCGAATATTTTAACGAATCTAATATTCATTTCTTCAAAGAACTCGCTGTCAATTTCAGATGATACTTTTGTTCTAATATTTACGACAAAGCTCATAATTAAATTCAAAATATATTGTCTTCACCCAACATAAAAGTTTCTTTAAGCGACCCATAGTTGCTATCTCAACTCATTTCATTGGAAACAATATTGTAGATATATGAAATCTAAATTAGTTTTTTTGAAATTTTATAATTTGCAAGTTTGAAATAAATAAAAACAATAAATGGAAACATGAGCGCATATATAATCAGAGATGGACATTGGCCGGGCCGGGTGTTGGCCGAAGAAATTGAAAAATGGCTCGGATTTTAAAGAACTGACTATTCCGTAACAGTGCACGCACAAACATTGAATTATATATAATTTAAAATAATCAGAGATGGACATTGGCCGGGCCGGGTGTTGGCCGAAGAAATTGAAAAATGGCTCGGATTTTAAAGAACTGACTATTCCGTAACAGTGCACGCACAAACATTGAATTATATTTGAATTATATATAATTTAAAATTATAAGGATGAAAAATAACATTTACATTTAAGAAATTTTACATTATTATCATATACCTTTTTAAATTTCAATTTTTGAATCTTCACTTTCAGTGTTTAGATTTTATTAGAAGTTTCTCTATCATACCACATTTTTGTGGAGCAAACAAACAAATTAAAGAAAGTTTTTGACAAATATTGCGAAAATGGACCCAGTTTGCATTAAATTTAATGGGCTTTGCCGGATTTGGGCTGGTCTAAATATTCTTTGGCCGGGTTTAGGCTTAAATTTTCGGCCTATTGTACTAATAGTTTAGGATATTCAGATAAAGTTTTTCAAACTTAGGAACACTAAAAGTTTTGACCTTACAATTTATATTTAAATTTTTGATGTGAGAAATTGTGTCACTGTGTATTTCAGGTATCCTTGGTATGGTGGTAATACTTATTCGGATAATAGAAATCATGTTATGATTATAGAATATGAATGTGAAAATATTGAAAATCTAGAAGTCACAAGAAAGTTTAGATATTTAATGGTATGGGTGCATGCATGGGCTCATATTGTCCTGAATGTAGTGAATTTAGCTAGCTTAGAAAAAATTTTAAAATGGAAAATGAAAATATGAGATTGGGATAAATCTAAGATTGTTGAACAAAATTTTTGTTATTTTTTGAAGTAACTATTTGCTGTTTCTGAGTATGTCAAGTACTCTAAGCAGGATAGGTATATAGAAATGAAACCTACGCATTCGCAACTTGGAAAACTCAGATTATTCCATCTTTACACTTTCTCCACACGTGTCTTGAATTGGCATATTATGAACTGTTATGATGTCATTTGTAGAACATGAAATAGAAAACAGTAATCTACCAACAATAGCTAATTTCAATTTAAAGATGAACTTTAGTTTTATGAAAGAAACATGTATTCCTAGTAAGACGAAATTTACTTCAATTGAATCTTCATTATCTCAAATTGAATTTTGGTAAGGTCATAAACTTTTTTTGAATTTTTATAATATGAATCTAGTTATTAACAAGCATCATACTAAGTAGAGTCAAGTACCCAAATACTTATTATCAAGTATTCCAAAAAATCAAGTATTTAAAATAGCTTCATAATATTACCAAAATCAATAATCATTCTTGTTATAGCAAACAAAGAAGACTTTTTCAGTTGTTTATGGACTTAGTTTCACTCTAAGTCCACTAAAGATTAGTTCTTCTTCATTGAAGAAATCCTTAATCTGTTGCTGATGCAGCTGGTAAACTCAGAAGTTGCAGAATTTCTTCATGAATTTGGAAGAACACACTATTCAAAATATAATCAGAAGAACCTAACATGCTAACCCTAGAATAACCTTGCTTTTGAATCATTCACTAACTACCTTGCTAGTGGCAATTGTCACTACTAAGTAAATCACTAATGTTTATTGCAAAAAGTGCTTTTGAAGAAACAGATAGCATTTAAAAAAAAACAAGATGTTTAATATAATAAAAATTCAAAGAATATGCTGTTCACATAGACCTTCTGAATTAATTTGTGAAGCCTGTCTCTAACAAAGTGACAATTATCACTAGCAGGAAAGCTCTAGGATTAATCAAGTATTTCCAAGTATTTGTGAAAAATTTCAAGTATGTATTTTCAAGTGTCAACTATCACTGACATCAAGTACAATACTTGAGTATAAAGTACTTGGTCAATATCTTAATATGAATAGTTGAATTTTTAATAAATGAAATGTCCTATCCAAATCAATAGCCTTCTTCGATTTAGAACACCTTAAAATACCCAAAATGCACTAAATCTCTTCACTTTTTGGGGATGGGGTATATATATTTTAATTTTATTCAAATTATTATTTCACAAAAATTTTTATATGTTATGTGAAATGATTAACTCCACTGTGGTGAGGACGAAAACTATTTGCAAATGGCATGATATTTTGTGTAAAACTGATAATCAATTTTATATAATTTCAAAGATTTTCCAATTTTGGCATTTTTCCTATATCTACATTTGCATTTCTAAAAATTCAAACTGTACCATTAGAATAAAGAAGACCATCGCTTTCAAGTCGATTAAAATAAAATCAATGTTGACGAGATTTAATTTTCCAATAATACATTTCTCAGTTTTACAGGTATTATAAGGCATCTAAGACAAATAAGTTCTGAAATAATGTATTTGTAAACTCATAAATTATATTGAAATTGATTTTTTATATCATGAGCTTATGATGAAATTAATTGGGACGGAGCAGGCAATTTCTCGTAAAATATTTACTTGTATAAAAGAATTTCTTTGAAATTATTTGATTTGTTCACGCTTTGCTCATTAAAAATTAATAATCCCTTTGGAAAACTAAATTGTTTTTAGTTTACCATCTACTGTTAATTAATTGTGCTGAAGACACATATTTTCATCTCATGTTATTGTGGCTAAGACAGAAAATATTAGAAAATTCTTTTTAATAATGTCTTTCATTTATTATAAAAATGAATTAATCCAATATACACGCAATTTTTTATAATTAATTATATATTTCTATAGTACGAGAAATAAATTTATTGAAACAATTGCAACAGGTCATTTTCTTGACTTTACTAAACAAAGACAGTTTTGCAATAAATATGTAAACACTTTTTGGAGTAATAATATATCTTATATATTGAAGTTTACTAGCTCGAACATTGATTCAATTGGAACATCAGTTAAGGAAATGCATATAAACAGATAACTTAACAAAGTACATTTGGCTTTTAAAATTTCATTACAGTTACATAAATGCAGCTAATTAAAACGCATGCTAATCTCAATGGCGCCAGGAATAAATAAAGTGGCATCCAGCTCTGCAAATAATTTATGAGCAATATGTTATCTAGTTAGAAGATCTGGCTAGACAATTACGAAATAATTTCGAAATTAGCAAATGAAATATCATTTTAAAGATGGTAGTTTCTTTATCAGAAAATAAATTTGTTCTATTGATTTTCAGGAGGTTGGTGATTTGACAAAGTGTCAATTTCCCACAGAATTCTATCGCATAAACAATCCTTTCCGCAAACATAGACATTTTTGCGATGTGCATTTATTGATTGGACACGGAATAAATGATTTATCGCGCATTAAAATTCTTCCCAAAGTATTAAATCACAGCGTCCGTGGATGTAATCATTCAGCAACTGCTATTGAAAAGATTTATTTATTTTTAGAAATACAAGCAAAATTTAATTGAATTATGAATCTAAATATATGTGAAACATAAAAAAAATTAGCTTTGGCATTTTCTGAATAACTATTTGTAGTTTATTTTTAGAACACAGATTTAAATAGAGAACTAAAATGTGCTTTGAACCTATTCATTTCTTAGCTATCGAAAATGTTTTGCTTTAAATAAAACTGTAAATAGAGTTCTATTTCTAATGAATAAGCGTTTAATAGTGGACTGCAAGAATCACTGCATTAAAATAAGATATCGATTTTCCAGAAAAAGATTTTAATGTTTATGAGAAAATTTCTTTGAATGCTCAGCCTTTCTGTGAAATATAATTGTTGAAGTTGAAGTATTGCGATTGAAAGTTTCCCTTGGCAATTTGCGGTGGATCGCTGAAGTTGAATCAAAAATCCGCTAATAAATTGAAATAAAATTTTGTTTTGAATAATATAGGTAAAAATCAAATTGAAATTTGCTTAGCATTTTCTTCAGCAAAAAATGTACCTCTAAAATAATGTATTAGAATTATATTAACAAACATATAACTTAGAAATTTTTCTAGTATCTCACAATGAATGCGATTCTATTAAATTTAGTATATTGTTATATTTAAGTACATGTAGTTAAATTATTCGATCTACTATTAATTTTAAAATGAGACATTATTCATAATATAAATGCAATAAATTTAGAAACAGTTATTTGTGAGGCATGCTATTTCTTACAAATTTTAAAAGGAATCCAATGTTTTTAAAGGAAAAACAATTAAGATTTCTGAACCTTAATCCCTTATAGTATTTTACAAATGCGAGTTCATTTGGTTCATAGTGGTATCCAAGAAGTTGATTAATATTCTAATTGCACAAAATTAAAATTTTAAGAGAGAAAACTAGATTGAACATGGATTAGAAGCGAAAACAAGCTTATCGATGCCTTGTTGCTCAAATATGTAATTCAAAAATTTGCAATTTGCTTACAATTTATAGGATTTTTTTAACCCTAGAATGCATAGAATCACAAACTAATTAGAATTCATAACTCGTTCAATTGATCTTTAGTTTAAAATAAGCCTAATATAATTTTGAGTTAATATTTAATCACTGCAAGTAATCTGAAAAAATGCAGATTCATTCTGAGACACAATTTTTGCATATAATCACTGCACATGTAACATATGTAATTTGTAATAAATGCTGAAATCTTTTATAGATTTATTTTTTTACAAAAATGAAAAATTTTTCGCAGTTTTTTCTCGGGAGGACTTTCTAGGTTATCAATTATTCTAATTTTTTCCTGTATAGCAGAAAGTATTGATATACAACTTCATTTTTTAAAATGTATATGGGCATTGCAAAGTTTCTTAGCAAGTTCAATTCAAGATTCACCACGGGAATTTTCTAAAAATGACAATTTTTTGCAAATTATGAGCCAAACAATACTTCAAAACCATTTTCATGCCATGTTCGTGTAAATTTTCTTGATGTACAATACTTGAAATTTTGATCAGCAGTGACGACACCACCTTTTGTATTATTGTAATCAATTATTTTTGAGGTTTTAATTTGGGGCCAGGTCCTGTTTGTTGAAATGTGTGCTTACTAGTATAAGAAGTATGTATTTATTTCGTTTGGCTTGGTAGTTAACTAAAACAACCTTGGAGTCTCTGTTTTGAATTTATGTATTGTTGAACAAATCCTTAGCCACATTTAGTTCTTTGGCAACTTCTTTGTGGTTATCACGAATTGTTATCAAATTCGAAGTCCGCTTCCTTAACAGTTTTTTGCACACAGCAAGCGAAAAAAAGAAATTGTCTGCAGTTATATTTAATCCCATGTTAAAGAAATTTTCTATTATTTTTTAATATGGTCTTCATCGGTGCCAAGATATAGAAAACTACCAAGGATATATGAAGCTTGATAGCAACAAAGAAGCCAAAATTTAACACTAGAACTACGGCAAATTTTTTTACCAAGAATACTCAACACCGGTCATAATTAATTTGAATATCATGGGAACTGGAAAATCGAACAATTACGTTCATCTGAATCATGTGATTCGAGATGAGGATTTAGACAATATTTTGGGATACGTCTTTGTAAATCCACACTTTGAACAAAATTTATGTTTTAAAATAAATATACTGTCTGCAAGAACAGCGATTTTTTAATTCATGAGTTTTATACGCACTGATGCAATTTGTTGTAAAATCTTGAAATTTCTCTCGGGCTACAGGGAATTTAAGACATTGTATCCGAGATGATCTAGGTGAAGTGCAATCAAATTAAGGGAAGGTTATTGCGCCAAAATTGATTTCTCGACGTAGCATATTTTATGAGAGCGATACCAAATTCTTTTTATCAAAGGGTATGAACTGGGGCAAATCTCAGTCCAAGAATAGCTCTAAGATAAACAAAGCCAATAAATTTTTTAATTTTCCATATTGATAGCCTGACATTGGCTTTGAAAACTTGGATTTAACAATTGTTTTGTTTTGATTTTTTGTTAGCATAAAATCAGTAAAGATGATTCTTCATGCAATAATCAGATTTGATAATTTTCGTTTTGTTGATAGCTTATTTTCTGGTAAGATCATAATGATATTCTGTTGACCAGATTTTACATTATTCCATACTGTACTTCCATGTTTTTAATACCACAATAGTGCCATATTTAATAATGAAGTTTTCCGGTGGTTTTAGTATGGGTTCATATATTGAACTACAATTTTAAGATGATTAAATCATCATTTTCAATAAGATTTTGAAATATAATGCCATCAGAATCTATGGATTTTTCTGGATCGAAATTGGCAAATTGCTGAAGAACCTTGAATGCTGAGAATCGCTGTACATCACCAAGAAAATTGCATATAGTTAGTTCCAATATAGTTCCTTCAATAAAGTTTGTCTGGTAAATGTTTTGAATACTCACAACACTTACCAGTCAAAATGACTGGAATGGGTATTGTAGGCATTCACGTGGAAATGCAGTTAAAATTCAATGAAAATTTTTAATGATCATTAAATAAATTTTGCATCATAATATAGTAATTGTATGAAAATTCCAAATCAAAAAGTTCAGCTGAAAATCTTTCCAAGACAAAAACATTCTGTTTCCCGTCAAATAGACCGGTTTGGGTAATCTAGTGTTAATGCCAAATGTATCCGGGTTTAATGACATACACTGAGTAAACGGACATCTTTTTCTGCACTCCTTCAACGTTATCAGAGGGCTTTTAGCATCTTGCAGAGTTCTCCGCAATTACAATATTCCAAATGGATCTAATGTGGCAAAATTTATCATTCACTTTGCGCATTGATCTTGCATTTTGTCGTCAGACCGCAAATGTTTAGATAAACTCATGTCTAGAAATTCTCATAGTAGTAGAAAATAGGCCTACATGATTCTGTCTGCATAGTAGAAGAGCTAAGGTCTGTTGTCCATGTAGGACTATCTGACCCGGTCATTTCATTCTCAGAAGTGCTATACGTGCCATTTGAGGTTGATCAATCTTACTGTTAACTGGAAAGTATATGTCTAGATATTCATGAGAAGTACTTGAATCGCAAGAGCTACTACTGTCCTACAATGAAATTAATAACGCATAAGCACTGTGCTTTGAAGATCTCATTTTAGAATATTTGAAATACTGATTTCTTTGTAATCCTCACGTGGCTAATTATCTCGGGTGGTTAGACGTGCAAAGGTTTCAAATGTGGCAGATCACGTTTAACCAATCACCTAGTATAACAGTAGCCTAATGTATGTTCTGGCTTCACACTGAGATTAATTAGCCAATATCTTTGCTAATACGTGGTGCTGTTTTTGGTACAAATTTTGGCGATAGTTCCACGTGTCGGCAACTTGGTGCAATTACCTACTGAGTCATTCCCGTAACTTATACTTAATAAGGTCAATTGACCGGGTTGTGCAATCTAGGGTTAACTGGCTTACCGTGGGTGACAGTTTTGTACCCACAACCTACACCACACAACATGAAATTCCTACAATTGCAAGTTTAAAAAATTGCACCACAAATCCCAACAGCAATTTTTAAAATAACGCTTAAATAATTCAATGCAACGCATTTGTACACATTGAGAATTTCATGCATTTTTTAACATTCAATAATATACATAAAATTATAATAAAATTTTACAAATGAATAACTATCTTTACCATTGTCATATTTTGTAAGAATTATCGATGACAGTTACAAAAATTCTTGTATCATAAATACTTTCACAAGCTAAAAATTTCGCTCCGCACTACATTTGCGTGGTTTTTCATATGCATGAATGCAAGCACACAAACTAAATTGGTTCGAAAATGTATAACATCAATTAAAGTTTCAAAGCTCGATGTAAGCATAACTAACAGTTATAAACACTGACCCCTTTGAACCAATGTGATTCATGGAAACAGGTAGTAGTTTACTCCAAATATCATGTAACTAAAGCATTTACTGGGGAAATAATATGGACATTTTCAATTTTAGGGAATTGATAGACATTGAAATTATATTTTGTCAGATAAAAATGAGGAAAAATTACAAAATTGAGAATATAATTTATTTTTACTAGAAAACATGCATTTTAGCGACACTGTGATTCCTAAACTTGATTTAAACATTCATGGTAATATCCTTCTGGCATATTTCTCGTAAATAATCAAATGCCTAAAATGACACTACCTACTGAAAGCATATGAAATTTTAAGTATTTTCATTATAATTTGCAGAAAATTTGTTTTATGGTGAAATAAAATCATTTTCCTCTACATATTTAAAAACTTTTTTCATTTAATTGACCTATTTCATCCTTATAGAACCCATTCAAGAAAGAAGATATATCCTACGTTTAAAGTTCTACATAAAATGAACTTCACAATTTGCAAACACGTAAGTTTTAGTCAGAATGCTATTTTAAGTTAATTTAACTTTTGTAAATGAAAATATTTTGTTCATAACATATATGTTTTCAATAACTTAAGAATATTTATGAAAAATTCTTTTTCTTTACAAAAATATAAAAGGCTCGCGTTCCATGCTACTCTGTAAGCAATTCTAATTTCAATAGTAATTAAGAAAATACAGGCAATATTTATATGTACGTAACCGTTTTATATGCATTTTTGGGAGAATTGTTACTATTTTACTATTAACTAACAATTGCTCTATATCATGGTCGGTTTTTTGTAGACTAGAAAAACAACGGCCAGATATCTTTACATTAAAAAAAGAAAAGAATTCTGCTCGACAATTATGTCAAATCCAAGAGATAACATACCAAATAAAAAAAATGTTTTTTGAAGTGAACATGTTATCTTAAAATTTGAAAGCCAAGCAAAACCAAAAAATTTTATCCATATGCGCATCATTTATCAATAAAGGATAATTCACAAGCTTCGAAGGGCAAAAAAACTCAAGCTCGATGCAATTTTATCAATAGTTAGTCATTACCAACTTTAACGTTAGAAATGCAGACATAGGATATGGGACGCTTTGATTCAAAAGACAAAATGAAGTTCTTCTTTTATTAACATTCGTCTGTTTATGTGCGTTTTCTCATAGCAGTGTGAAATTCAATGCTAATTTAATAATGGTAGTTAAAAAATGAAGCAATAAATACAACTTAAGCAGAGAATACATTTAAAATATTTCCTATAATTTGTTTCGAAACAGAAACAACCTTTCTATAAAAATGATTGAAAACTAACAATAAAAGGAATCCCAATATTTTCAAGATAGAAGGATTTTCAAATTTCATCCAAAGCCTTCCGACCTACTCGAAATGCTAAATTCTCGCTTAAAAGCTAAGGCATGCATCTCTTCTAATGTATCTCTATAATTTGTATTTTAAATGTGCGTAAATTTGCATAATTTCAAAATAGACAAAGGCAAACTTTTTTTAGCTATTAACACAACCATATTAAGTAATTTATCAAAATTTGACCAACAAATTTATTCTCATGTGCTAATAGATAAATTTCAATTGATATTATATTTCAAACATCCAAAATCAAATCACCTTAATCCCCAGAATATCACTGTATTATTGCACATACCTTGAAGAACAAGGATGATTATTTCAATCACCCAAACTGATCGAAACACAAGCCTCACAGTAATTATAGAATGATTACAAATATTATATTTGCAACTCGTTTTGAACTTCCTTTGACTATGTAAAAATTTTTGAATAATATATTAGCTGTACATTACCTTTGATTAATGTTGGTGACCAAGGTTTATCATTCCAAGGAATCTTTGTAATTCTTTCTTTGTTGAAGGAAGCAGCATTTCAATAATTACTTTTGTTTTCTCAGGAACAGCATGGAATCCTTCACGGTTAATTACAAATCCCATACACTTGACAAAGTCTTTTATATTTTGAAACTTTATAAAGTTAAACTTAATGTTGTTTTCTTTTGCTCTTTTGAGTACGGCTACTACTGTGTTATCGTGTGCTACTTCATCTTCTGTGGCGATGCATATATAGTCATGTATGACGATTACATTTGGCATGTCTCCAAATATACTGTCAATCATTTGTTGAGCCTTATCAGATGCTGATGCTAATCCATTAGGTAGGCTTTTCCAATAGAATCGTCCGAAAGGAGTATTGAATGCAGATCTCTTGGATGAACGCTTGCTCAGTTTTATGTGCCAAAATGCGTCAGATAAATCAATTACACTGAAGAGCAATTTTCCGTTGAAGAATGATTTCATTTGCGCAATTGTGGTTCTCGTATAATTGCAGAATTCAGTTCTTTTGCATCAAGAGTGAGTCTTAGATCTCCAGATTCTTCTCTGCTATCACCAAGCTTGCTACCCATTCTGCAGCATTTGTTAGAGGGGCAATGACATCATTTTGAACCAATGAATCCAGTTTGTCTTTTAACTTGTCTAGTAATGATAGAGGTACACGTCTAGGTGCGTGAATGACTGGCTTTGCATCTGGTTTTAATTGTCTATCAAATTCGCATATATATTCACCTTGTTCTGAAAATACGTTTTTAAATTCGTCGTACAACTTCTTCAATGTTAAAGGTCCGGAGAGGTGAGTGTGTTCTTTGCTATTTACATCTTTCCGGACCTGATCCGAAAATCCTGTTTGTTTACTGCGCCAACTATATTATCCTGTACAAAGTTAACTTTTAAAAATTCATACTGTAATGACGTAGATAGACCGATTATTGGAGTCACATTTTCTGAACAAATAATGAATTTTCCCTTTCTTGTCTTAGTGTTTCTTCCCATCGTCACAGGTAATGAACATGACCCTTTTACAGCGATCTGATTTCCACCATAACCAGTTAAACGACAGTTGGCTCTCTGTATCTGTTTATTGCTTACGCCTAAGCCTTTGAGATCTTTATATGAAAGCACATTGCACTGTGCGCCTGAGTAAATTTTTATATGGATTTTTCGTTTGTAAATTATAGCTTTTGTTTCAATTGATTTTGGTGGATACTCGTTTATCCTATGAGTTGTCAACATATCACAATCATATGAACTTTCTGCTTCGTCTGATTAATTGCTGTATTTGTCTTGAAGGTCGCTTACTTGGTTTACAGCTCGGATGGGTTTCTGTGGTTTAGATTTACAAACTACTGCAAAGCGATTTCTTCAACCACATTTGTTGCAATCACGTCCCACAGCCGGGCAAGGACTTCTTATATGAGTACGTCCACATTTTCCGCAAATTTTATTTTGAGATATTCGCATTTCAGGAGGTGTCCATTTCTGTTTTTTTCCAATAAATCTTCTCTGTCTATAGAAGTCGATTTCGTCTGTTTCATGTAACGTTATCTTGTAGATCGGGATAAATTGACAAAATTTGAGCAGCAGTTTCTTCTGCACACTTGCAAATCTCAACGGCCTTTTGCAAATCTAAATTTGATTCCCTTAATAGTGTTTGTTGGAGATTTCCATCGGGTAATGTGATGATAATTTGGTCGCGTATTAGAGACTCAGTAAGATTCTGAAAATTGCAATTTCGAGCAAGACTGCGGAGCTTATTGACGAATGCGTCGATGCATGCTTTCTTGTCCTTTTTTCAGTGAAAAGAATTTGAATCTCTCAAAAGTTTCGTTTTTGTCCGGATGAAATATTTACTCAAATTTTTTAATTACTACGTTGAAGTTGGTTTTGTCTTCACCAGGAGCCCATAAAAATTGTCAAAGACCTCGTTACAAATGGGACCAATTGTTCGTAAAAGTAGTCCAACCTTTACAGAGTGCGATTTCGTGTCCAGTTCTGTTGCTTGTAGAAAGAGTTGAAAATCGCGATGCCAANNNTATATATATATATATATATATAAATGCACAAAGAGGTTTTCAGGGTAAACCTGAGAACGCAGCATGACATGAGACCGTGTGATTGCATGGTAACAACCAATCACCAAGAGATATTCTCAATCACATTCAATAATCAAGAAGATACGGTAAAACTGAATGAACGATTATTGAATTTCGGTTCATTTAAGAAGAGAAGATTGGAGGCCTATTGCACAAAGGTATTCACTGTGGTATTAAAGGCAAACAAAGTTCATTGCACTGAACGCAGAAATTGGAGGTAGGTGTGCAAGTCAACTTTATTTTCCTTACTCATGCGAGAAGACGTCTAATGCATTAAGATGATTACCGTGAACGAACAAAAAATTAATGCAATATGGGAACGTAAATTGCCGAACAATGTTAGTTTTGAACAGTTATATTGCAGAAGTAATTGAAATATAATAAAACTTGGTCTTCTTAGAATTTAATCTTCTTAATCGCGGGTTTTCTGACATTTATTGGAGATACATTCACGGCAATTTTCGTCAGTAAAATATTCAGAAAATTGTTAAATATTATTTGGTTTCGCTTATAACATGTTATTTAAAGCGCGGTTCATAAAAGTCAGAGTAGCAATATTTTAACACTGGTAAGAAACGTTGAACCTGCTAAATTTTAAGATTTTAAAAAAATTGTATGTAATTCAAAAATTATGGTTAGATTGAAAGCGAAAATAATTATTTTAAAAATTTGATATACGAATGCTCTATTAGATACTTGACTGCAAATTGTATGCAACCAATATTATTTTAATCATTACCTTAATGTGTTGAGTGGGGACCTATGTCATGGTACTGTAAAGACCCATGACACTTTCTGATTTTAATGAAATGACTAAACATTTTTAGTGGCTAAAATTTGCATTCAAATATCTAATAAGGGTTAATTAGCAACATAAGATTTGGGTGTCGCTGTTAAAAGGCACATTTGCTCCTATATACAAATATAATATACGCGGTCATAGATACTGTATTTTGTGCAATTTCATATGATATGCATGTATCATATTTACATCAAATATATATACATTAATACATACATATATATATATATATATATAATTATTTAACGCGGTTTGCATAACCAACAACGCGGAGCCCTACAAGGCGCATTGTATGAGAGAATTGATAAACTGTACTTTTTAATTTTTAATTTGTTGGCACATTTATATGTTTGAAAATATGTCAACCTTTAAATGAATTATATGTTCATTAATTCATATCCTTATAGAAATATTATAAATTGATATTTTAGTTAAAGTATCATACTTTAAAGAGGTTAAATTGGGATTTTATAATAAAGTTTTACAAATGACTATAAATTCTGTACAGTGAGTTTCCGTAATTTTCGTTATATATGGCAGTATGCAGTATATTTAAGGTGTTTATTATGAATTTTAAATTCTCAAAGGTTTTGTATATTGAAAATGAATCAGGATAGGATATCATTGCCAAAATGAAAAAACCTAAGGAATTGGGCAAATATATCTCCAAAAATCTCTTAATATAAGGTATTTTGACATCCAAGAGGCACGTCGCATAAGAAACTAAAAGTTAATATATATATATATATATATATATATATATATTGAAAAAGAATTTGTTAATTTATATGTTTAATTGATAAACTCCATTTTTCAAAAGCGAAATTGTTATCTTAGAAATACGTTTGAATTTTCATAGAACAGACGCTGTTTCAATTGAATGCTGATTCCCTCATACCTCCTAAACTATCCAAATGAAGTTATACTTTAAATCAAATGACAATAGCATTTCCTTGCTCATTAATATTGAAGTTGAAATGAACAAACAACCAGAAAGCACTTTCCACATCATTTCAAATTTCAAGCACTAGCTTAACAAATAATTGGACTAGACAAACGATGTTAAGCACACATTTCCATATATTTATCCACCACAGTATATTCATTGACTAAATATTTGCTTCTCTATTGCAATATACTTTGCTTTCCAATTTTGAGTAAAGGCTACATGTGGCAATGTTTTGCATTAAAATGTTGTACATAGTGCAGATAATGTGTTGATGTGATTATGCATTCAAAGATATATGAAAATAGTTACCGAAACAGAAAATGGAATTGAAAATGGCAACCGTAAATTCCTTCATAAGAGAACAGCGTGGGAGAATTAATTTCGCAATGATGGCAATAGCCAGTAATAACCGTCGAATTGAAAAATGAAGAGCTCCTTTCTGAAGGGTCCTTGCGACTGTACTATAACTGATAAAAAGGCAAAAGATAATTTACTCAACCAATTTTATTATTCTCTGGTTGATAATAAAAGACAAAAGCAGTTATAATCTGTGACAAAAGATATTGCTGTATATTGCTTGTATTTTCCTGCTAGTATATTATACATAATTGATTCATCTCGATTTTCTATTTTGAAATTTTTTTCACTTACTACTAGAATTACTTTTTAAATTTTCATTTATAGTTAGCCTACAACTATATTTTTCTATTAAAGGTTAATTTTGTCTTCCAATAACTGTGTAAATTTGCTTTTCAACAAAGTATGTTTGCGTCAAGTTCCTATACTTGTCAATGGGTAGATATTTTTAGATCTTGCTCCATTCAAAATCTATTAAATTCTTATAGGTCGATCGATGAACTTTTAACCGATCTATAGATTAACGAAAAGTAAATATAAGGTGGCAAAGAAAAACACTGTTTTTTAACAGTGACATGAAATATATTAAAAAATAGGACAGTAATTTCGATAGTAAAATGAGACATGAGGATAAAGCAAAGAAAAACTATAGAATAACCCCCCCCAACACCTCTGGAGCATCTCAAAAACATTCACTATCAATTTTGTATATGATTAAAGATTACCTGCTTGATAGTATTTCGATTTATTGGCAATTTTGTCAAATTTTAACAAATAAGTTGTTAAAAATTTTTAACGCTTTGAGAACATAAACTTCAGTTTAATTCGTACCAGGAAGTTGGCTTTGATATAATGAGTCCTTCAACTCCAGTTAAAATAGAAGGAATATGTGGTATACAATATAATATATTGATTGAATAAAAACTTGACTATATTTAGCAACAATTTGCTTGTGCACTAGTTGGTGCACTCTATACAATTTAGTTTGGACATCTCTAAAGCATATAAATGATTAATTTTTTCTAAAATTTGCTTTAAAATAGATACTAACAAAAAGGAAAAAATTCAACTGACCAGGTAATACAGCTTAAATATTAATCCAATCAAATTATATCTGATTTTAGTTTTACATTTTGTGAAAATTTCAGTTTTTATGCTTCCAGTTCGAAGAAGACCAGCTTGGATTAAAATATTTAGTAAAATTTCAATACTGCTTCAAACTAAGCAAAGTTAAAATATGATGGAAAAAGCTTAGAAAAAATATTTGTTTTTGTTTGACTAGTTTTTAAGCTCATAATTTTCAAAGTAATTTCTGAATAAATATTTCTTCTTTATAAGACTACATTAGTAATGCCAGATAACATTCCATGTGGATTCGTTTTAAGTTAAAAAAAACAGCCTAGAAAAATTGAGTTTTGTATATTTTTTGAAAATTGCTAAAAAATATTTAAGAGAAAAAATTCTTTTCACTTAACCTTTTTTACAATATTTGATTTGAGTGCATTCATCAATAGATATATCCATATCCCTTGATTTCCAAATTTCATCATAATATGGATTGTACAAATTGTTTAAAATTGAAATAAAACTTTCCTGATAAGCAGCATGTTCAATGTTGCTCTTGGGATTTCATATTTTACAGCGCATCCGAACAAGAGAGAGTCATTATAATTTGCAATTTCTATTTCTATGGGGAATGTAATATGTTGTCCTTCCTCGTTTATTGCAAAGCATACATTTTGGAGACTTCTAAGTGTTGAAGTTGCTTCAATTGACTTCTTTTATCTGCTGTTTCTTAGCAAGATAATATCTAATTTTTGCAACTGGCAATTATATTTCGGCAAAAAATGAATATATATATATATATTAAGATGTTGGAAAAATTGGAGTGTCAAGACTGTCACATGATTTCAAATAAACTAATTAAAGCTGAATACCACTATGTATTTTATTTTTGCCTACCTAGAAAAAAAGTTTATAACCATTACAGTTTACTTCAAATAGCCTCTTGCCTATTAAGTTTGTCAAATTGTATTAATATTGCAAAATACACTTGATTTTTTGTGTAAAGATTTTTAAAGTGAGCAATAAATTATAAATTTTCGGAATATTTCAAAATTGAACCGTCAATGCAGAAAAGCAGATGGCTTTTAGCAAGTGCATGTTTTGATTAAATCTATAGCAAGCAAATTAATAGATACTGCTAACTTAATTACTATAGCTAATGTTTTCGTATAAATAGTTCAATTCAAAGGTCTAGTATCTTTTGGTATGCATTGGTACATTGGTTTCTATTACATGATATATATATAT
>CABFPE010000312.1:403327-455225 GCA_900660155.1 Hofstenia miamia
AGCAAAGTGATAGAAGCACGGAGGCCAGACATAGTAGTGGTAGACAAAGAGAAAAGATTAGGAACAGTGATAGACATAGCAGTACCAAAGGACAGAAATGTAGAAAGCAAAGAGAAAGAGAAGATAGACAAGTACAGAGAGTTAGCAGAGGAAATAGAAAGGCTGTGGAAGTTAAAGAAAGTTGAAGTAGTCCCGGTAGTAGTAGGAGCACTAGGAGCAGTGAGTAAGAAGCATAAGAAATACTTGGAGGAGTTAGGAGTACCAAAGTGGGGAGGAGCGGTAGCACAGAAGGCAGCATTGTTAGGAACAGCTAGAGTCCTGAGGAAAGCTCTCAGACTCCCTGGGAACTGGTGAGTTCCCCGAGCTGAGAGGGATACCAGCATTAAGCTGTGAGAAGCAAGGATAATAATAATAATAATAATAATAATAATAATAGTAGTAATAAGAATCAAAGCAAATTTATTGCTTAAATGTATATAAAAACTATAAACTAACACAGGACAAAAATATTTACAAAACTATTTAAATATGCAATATTATTTAAAGTGCAGTTTTAAAAGTAATTCAACCATGCGTTGAGTTTATTATCTATCCCCAATAATGTTTGCCCTTTTAATAAAAATTGTTTTATTTTTTTCTTCAATGTTTATAGTTTTTCTCACATTTTATGTCAATACTTAAATCATTCCATAAGATTGAACATTTAAAAGAAAATGAATCTTGACGATTATTGATGCTAAAAAGTGTTTTACTTCTTTTATTGATTTTGATGTAATTATTAAGAAAACTTAATGAACTTAATTCATGAATAAATTTGTGAAACATTCATAAATAATGATACTGAATAAAGTAACTCGGGGACAAGATATCATATGATGATCTTAATTGCGTTATGGGTTTATGTTTTTCAACATAATTAAGTGTTCTAAATGCCCAGTTAAACATTTTTGCTAATGATGAACGTTTTTGCAATGTGAGATTTTGAAAAAGAAATGCACAGTAATTAAATTGACTTAAGATAGATGAATGGATTAGTTCTACATGCGACGATTTTCCTACATGGCGCAAATGTTACAAATATTTTATTCCACATGCCATCTTCTTTATTTTGTTAGAGAAGAAATTATCGAATTTTAAGTCACTGTCTATTAATACACCTAGATAGTTTACACATTTGCTTTGACTAATTTCGTTATCACAAATATTAATTTTAATATTTTCAGTAAGCCGTTGTTGTTGTTTAGATGAAAAGATGATAAATTGAGTTTTGTCAGAATTGATTTTTTGTTTATTACGATTTAAATATGTTACGAGGTTTCCAATATCTTTTGTCAAATGTTTAGTTGCCTCAAAAGGATTTTTTGCTGTTCGTAATATGCAAGTATCATCTGCGTATTGGTAAATAGTTCCATTTGTCAAGGATTTTGAAATATCATTTACGTATAATGCAAATAGAATGGGTCCTAAGACAGTTCCTTGGGGCACATCAAGATTTGTAATAGCATACTCTGAAAAAATATGGTCGATTTTAACTCGTTGTTTGCGATTGCTTAAGAAACTCAGAATAAAATTTACTGCATTTAAACTGAAAGCTTGTCGCCTTAACTTTTGTTTTAAAATAACGAAATTCATTGAGTTAAATGCTTTACTTAAATCAAGTAAGGCCACTGCTGTGAACAAATTTTGATGTGTATTTATTTTAATCTTTTTTTAATTGATAAAATCGCATCAGATGCACTGAACTTAGGTCGAAATTCAAACTGATTACTTGATAAAATTGTATTGTCATTAATAAACTGGTACATGTGTGCAGCTAGAAGTTTTATAAATATTTTTGAGAAAGGGTGTGTTATGCTAATTGGTTAGTAGTTCAAGGGATCAAGTGGTTCGCCTTTTTAATATAATAATAATTGTAATAATAATAATAGGCTTTGTGTAAATTTGCATAAAAATCATTCTTGTAAGATCATAATGTATTAATAATAAAGATCGACATTCATTGAAAAAGAAATTTAACATATAAGATAAACAGATTGCTTTTGGATTTTCTGCTATGACTTCAACTTAAGGTATGAAATATATCTCCTAATTAACATTTTTGTGCACAAATACACTGTCTCAAATATTGTTAAGTAAAAACGCTTTGGCAAACAGAACAGATATTACAAGATTGTGTAAATTTTAAAAATCTCAATGTATAAACTTTTTACAATAGTGTGTGGAGTAGATAAGATATGTTGACTTAGCACAGCGTAGAATTGTGAGAAAAAATTAAATATTTATGTAGGTGTAACGTTACTACAAACATGTCAAACCACTGCCCCTCCACGTGATTAAAAGAGATTCAATGTCATATGACATAAGCGTATCTTCCAATAACCAACCAGATTTTTAGTGTACACAACAAACTCTGAAGATCATATATACAAAAACACCATTTATTACAACTTATTTCGACAACCGAGCATGCCACCCCCTGATAAAGAAGCTGCAATTGCTTTAAGTTTTGGTGTACCAACTGTAGATGTAAGTTTCTATAAATAAACTTAGTACAGTTACACACATTAATACCATTTTATAAATAATTCTTTCTCAAACGTAGTTAAAAATAATTTTATGGCTTTCATTAGTTTTTATCAAGTAAAATATATTATAATTTCGAATTTGTTTAAAAAAAAATTTTTTTGATTAAATGTAACTTGTTCATGATATATTTAAAATTTTTTTTTGAATCTTTAATGAGAAAAGAATATCTATTTTCACCTACAATTTTGACATTCATATATATTTAATTCTGTCAACTGTTTGGAAATTGCTTAGTTTCTAATAGAAACTCTAACCAATTTTTTATCTTGCCATACATTTCAAACAGTTAAGCACAGTGCTACAAATCCTTGCAATTTTGCTTAAAATCAATAAAAAACTTTTGGTGAAAATGTTCACTCTCACTTTGTCGTTAATATGCTGAAAATATTTATAAGAAATAACTTGAATTATTAGTATAATATAGGGTCAATACCATATGTTAAATGGATTTCAAATTTTTTCTTCGAAAATTATCATCAGCAATCTTTCGCCCAATAATTTCAAAATATGCAACGACTAATGTACATGAAATATCAAATAAAATATATGTAGCTGTAGTGCTTTCAATGACAGTATCCAAGTGTAATGTTTAAGAAGTTTTGAAATTGTATTTATTTAATAGGAAATGTAAATTACTATGTTAAAATATTCTGTGATGGACTATGATGGTATTCTGTGATTTGCCGTCAACAATGGCATACGTTTTGCCTTGCAGCGGAGTTTTACATTTTTCAAAAAATAATGGTCGTCTCCATTTACATCCCAATGTTCTTCTCAATGTATTTTGACAAAGGTTTTCCCATTGTCGTTAAGGATAATTGCTTACCAAGCTATCATTTATCAAAATTAAAATATTTAATGTTTATTGAATGCATATATATATATATATATATATATATATGCGATATATATATATATTTATATATATACATATATATATATATATATATATATATATATATTGTTTGTCACATATTTGTAATTTGATTTTAGGACAACAAATCATGAAGATTTCAAACCTCTTTGTATATACAGAACTATTGTACATATTGTGGATTTGTTAATTAGAATTTTATATTAAAATCATTATTAGATTTGTTTGTTTAAAGACGAATGTGAGGCAGAAAAAACGAACACTATCCAAATGATTAGGGTCTAATACATTTTTAGCAACTACAAGGATTAATTGCCTTCAGTAAAAACTTGTCATTTGATATTTTTTAGCCAATCAGCATCAATCAGACGCAATTGACGTGTGAGACATTAGCAATTTTGAATTGATTCAATAAGAAGTACAAATTCCTTCAGTTTATTTAAATAGCTAAAATATTGCAAAAAATGAAAATTCTTTGTATATATGTTGCCAAGATTCGAATTTTTGTAAATAAATTAGATTAATAATAGTGAAGACTATTAATAATACACTGGTGTAATAACAAATTTTTTATAATAGAATTTAAATTCGAAGTAGAATAATATTAGTAAGCTTCTAAATAGCATTCTTAATAAACATCATTGGATGTTCCCATAAAAGATAATTAAGATCTGTTTGTAAAAATTACCTGCAGAAACAAATCATCTGAATAAAATGAGCTAAGATCCAAAGTGGGCAAAAAATCTCGGCTTTCTTAAAATAATAAAACTCGAATACTTTTTTTCACAATAATGAGATTTCAGCAAATTCAGAATGTAAGACTATCAGAAATTTCTCTAAATAGAAAATTTTTCTGAATTCTGAATCTCACTCTTAGATTTTTGATTTTTTACTAAAATATCATTAATTGTTTCAGGGAACAAAAAATTTTTTATGTATTGATTTTTGCAAGAGTGTCTAGTTCATGACTATTACTTTACTTATTTATTGCAAAAATGGGATAAATAGCTTATAAGCAATTTGTTGAAGTCTATAAATCCCCATGATACATTTTTGAATTTCAGTTTTAACGTTATTATTTGTTTCTAATATACCGCATGTTTAAGATTGGATTATAAAATTGTCCCTAAAATGGACTGAAGTTGCATTAATTTAAATGGTTCAAACCGGGTTGGAGTAGTACATAAGTTGTTTGGCCATCCTAATCTCTGTTCAGACGTTAGACAATTTCTTTCTAAAAAAAATAAAAATTGCTAATATTGGCCATAAAAATTATTTTAACTACTTTTTGTTAATAAATGTAAAATTTTCACTGGTAAAATTGAGTATAAATAATCATTTGTTTTAGATTTATTGAAATTAAAGTTATTTGATTTGCCCTAAACCAAATTTACTTAAAAATGGAGCAAATTCAGTTGAATTTCTATTTCACTAATTAGGCATCTGAATATCTTTCTTCGCTTAATAAATTTAGCAAGTGTATTTAATAAATTACTAAAAGTTATGCTATTACTTAAAAGTTTAAAAAATCACTTTATTTAGGCCCAATTATTTGACCAAAATTTCATAGCACAAATATAACTATGAATTTTGCCAAAGCTCAAAAAATTATTTATCATTAATTTCGTAAAAATGCTCACAGCAGAATTGTAATGAATTCTGATGCGATTTATTCTTGAACAATGCAACTTGGATGGGTCAATATTGATGACGTAGATGTAGGTATCGGAGTGAACTTTCCATATCCTCTTATTTTTTAGTTTTTTAGCTATATTAGCACCATATACTTTCATATATTTATTTGGAAATAACAAATGAATGACAATACCAAAAGACTTCCCAAATTACCTAACTGCAAAACACTTTCAAAACAATGAGCGTAAAAAATGTCTCGAAATACATTAAGAAAAAATATGTTTTCAGTAAATTACTTCAGGAAATTGAAATAATTTGACGAATCTTTCAAGATATTGACGCTTTGGTAAAAAACACTTCTTAAAATATTATAGAAAACTTAATGTCATTGAAGAATGCTTAAGATAGAAGTGATTTACATATACTATAAATAGGCATGCATTTGATTATATATACATATATATACATATATATAGTTAGCAATATAATTAGTTATAATTAGAATATTCAATTTAATATCAATACAATTTATGCAAAATTTCAGCATTGAGTTTGTATTGATTGAAAACTACTATAATCCATTCGACATTAGACTAATTTATTATTTTTAAGACTAATCAAAATATTTAATTTGAAATTACTGTGCGCAAAAATATTACCACATTGTTGAAGATTGTATACAAAGACATATTCTGCAGTAATTCATTCATTTGGTTATTGCGAATTTTAATCATTGATTTTTGAATGTCAATGGTAAATAACATTTATTGAATATGCTTTTTAAGCATCAGATTGACTGCAAGCATTTTGTTCACTCTGTATAATATAGGTATATAGCTAGTGATATTAGATATTTGACGTTTAGCACCTGAAACAAAATAAAAATGTATAGAATAGCTTAACAGTCATTTTTTGTAAATTTTACATATATATATATATAATGCAATAGCGATAATTCTATAAATCTTTAAATTATCTCTAAGAATTCCTAAAATTCCCTAAATTCTTTGATATCATCTCTAAAATTCTTAAAAGCTCCAAGAATCTCGACAATTCTTTAAAGCTTGACTAAGAATCCTTAATATTCTTGAAAACTATTTCAACAAATCGATGTGCATTTTTAATAATTCTATCCAAACATATTTAAATCATTTTAACGCGACGCATCTATCATCATACCTATGTTCAGATATTACGACTCTCTAATGCCCATTAGAATGACAACTAACTTCAAATATTTTGCATTCTGAAGAAAAGCTTTTTCAGACGAAAAAGAAAGCGGAGACAGTTTTTGAGTTATAAGAGCCTAAAATTTTTTTATCGAAGTCATTACAGATTTTAAAATCCCTATTAGAAATAGGGTTACATTGTGTATCAATCGATTCAACATTTTACCAAAAAGTACATCCAAAGATGCATCTTTTTGCCATAAATCTAAAAATAGTAAAAGGTGCATCTTTTTGCCAATTGTATAGGAAATGATGCAATTTTTTGGCAAAATGCTGCATACATTTTGGATAATTTTTCATTTTTTGATGTACAAAAATTTTTACTAGAGTAGGGCACTGTATTAACAAAGTCATTCATTTATGTTTCCTTAAAACTATTCTTCAGTTCTTTAAAAACTTTCTTATAAGGGTGTTGATAGGAAATCTCAACTTTGCGGATTATATTTGAAAGTTTTCACTTTCTAACCCTAACCTGATTCCCTCCCCATTCAGACAGCAAAATGAGAAATTGTTTATTTTGCTCAGGGTAGCAATTTTGTGGGATTTTGAACAACTGTTGCAACGCCGTACAATATTCCAATGCTTATTTTTCAATAAAACATCAAAATTCAAACTTGTATTTTCACACCATTGCTTTTTTCCTTAAGATATAAGGAAAATGTGTCATGTTTTTTTGGAAATTGAAATTCTTCTCACAGCATACTACTTTAATTTGGTAAAACATTTTTGACAAAGCTATGAATCAAATTTTCATTAATGTTTCGAAACTTTTCGTATAATGAATTAGTTTTTACTGAATGATTTTTAAAATTAAAATTTTGTTTGATTAAACAATCTAAACCTCTATGGAAGCATTCACTGTTAGGAATCAACTTAAAAGTTATTCCAGATTATTTATTTTTTGCGAGTTCTTTTTGGATATTTATATTTCCTTAATTATACTTGTAGTTGATCCTTTAAACAATTTGTAAAAGTTTAGTTAATTTGCATCAAATTCGCAGTAAGCAATTTATTTGAGCAAATAGAGGGGTGGGTCACGTGGGCATTCAAACTATGACTTATGCAAAAAATAAGTAAATTCAAATCAATTAACCTATCGTGTGCTTAGGTTCCAACACAAATTTATTTCACATAGTATCTATTAAAATCCTGTTTCTTCTAGATAAGATTGAAGCCTTTAAGCAATGACCAGTAGTAGCTATAGCTGGGGAAGGCAATATTCTTTGCAAGTATCGGGCACCTATTGTGAACGGAAGTTGAGTACTTTCAGCAAAGAGTACAAAAGCCGTTTCTTCTAGATAATTGTCCAGTTGAGACCAGTTTTCTATGCGACATAGCAGACCAGCAGTGTTCGGTGGATATATCTTCAAAACCTGAACATCTCAGTGATTGGTTTCAATTATTATAGTAGGAGTGTCCGCCTATGTTTTGCAACATATGCCGAGACAATTTCACTTATTCAGATTTACATAACTTATGATAAGATTTTGGTTTTTTCTCAAATTGCTCATCATATAAAAATAGTAAGAAATTAATCCGTTAAATATCAATATGCTATCTATTGCTTGCTTACTACATTGTAGAGGCCCTCAACCTGCAGTTCAAATAAACCCTTTCAAATAAGCGAAGTTTAAATGAAACCGTTTAATTTACTGCTGCATTTATACAAATGGCCGATTTAAACCACGTTTAAAAGCGTTTAAAACGATTGATTTAACAACACTGGATGTCAGAATGCTTTATAACAAATTACAAAAAGCAAAAATGCTTGATTAGGTTTGATTAATTTAACAAATAGAAATCTAAACGTTGAAGCACTAGTAGTTCTCAGAACCTTGCAAATGCATTTACCCGACTTTCTGCAGGCTACTCACTAGTATCTTTCTCCGAGCTTAAATTCTGTTTACGAAAATGTGCTTATATGTTAGGTATAAAAATCGGTGTTTTTGACCATTATAGAATTCTTTCCTTTCATGCCAAATTTATAATCAATGCATCAAATCAGCTGGACAGCTAAACTTAGAACTATTACACATACGAAGTGCCTATGACCACCTTTATAATTATTATGTTAATTATGGATGTATCTTGTCTGTACTTCAACTGCTGAGCACATCGATTGTTTGCATGTATCTATCTATATGCAAGGTCATATATATGTAAGTGTAATAACAAACTTATGCAATCAGGTTGCCTTTATTCCCTTAAAGCAAACAATAACAGAATGAATCAATGTAACAATTTCGTTATGGTAGTACATTTAAAGGTTGACAATAATAGGGAACACAACACTGACAAATCACTGAGGAACTTCCATGATCAAAATTAAATAAGATAAACTGAATTACTAACAATCGCAATGAAGTTGTAATTTTATAGAGGACAAATTTTATATGTCTAATTATAAACAAACAGTTGAGTAAATAGTGTTAAGCCTGCTGAAGACTAAATTATTACAGCTATGAACAAAGGTAGCTCTAAGCTATTGTACTAAAAGTAAATAATTGTAATTACTTCTATTTGATAAATTTTGCTAATAGTGTTTTACCACTTTAAAAATGACATTGTTGGAAGTAATTGGTATGAAATTATTGATAAGTTGCAATTGAATGCAAATAGTGATGAAATATTGTGCAATCAGTACATTTCTATATTATTGCGCTATTAAATATGATCAAAGACATTTAGTCTAGTAGTGTGCAATTATTGCAAATAACAGTCTTGACAGTAGATGAAGAAGATAAGCAAATGCTTTTTATATTTACAATTTTCGCACTTAACAAATATCATTTTATTATTTTTTTGCACTTTATGCAATTCAAATTGATGGAATGACCCTGTATTATTTCTCATTTTAAGCATTCAATGCATATATTGTAAGGTCTCTGAATTTCCTTAATCCCAAGGCGACATTTCGACCTTGAGTTATATTTTACTTTGCTATTTGATCATATAAGATCATCTGTATAATTATTCCTCAATACTAATTATTGATTAGTTATCATTTTAAGAGTTTCATCAAGTACAACTTCTTGTTGAGCCAAGGTGCTTTTATGTCAAAATCAATATGCAATTGAACATAAAGGCTTTAATAAGTTTTTTCAGAGCCTGATTTATTTGACATATAGAGGAGAAAAAGTCCTAACAGTAATAATATTTAAAATTATAAAAATTGGTTAGCCAAAGGACAGTCAAATGCATTAACTTAAATTTTTATCATTTTAGGAATTTACCTCCTTATCTGTTGAATGATTTCTTTGATACATTTGAGAACTTCACTGAATATTATTCTGCTAATATCTACATTCTCCCTTCAGATACTCAATAAGACCAAATGCAATGTCAAAAACAATCCATCATTGTGAAATTGAAAAAAGTACAATAAAGGACTGTGCTAGAGTGCTAAAACCTGATTTTGGAAGTCCAAATCAGTGTATTTTATTAAATCAAATCAATATTTTCAGTAGAATACCTATCCTAGGTACTTGCATATTTTTACTTGGTAAATACTTTCCAATTCAACAAACCAACATTTTTGTTTTATGAAAAATTATTATACTTTTCACCACAAGTAATTTTTATATACGTTTGAAAAAAAACATTCTCCTATATTAACTCACAAGATTTTGCAATCATTTTTGGGTAACTAAATTTTCCTTATATGAATGGAATGTACTCTTCCCTTAATATAGCTCCATTCCATATTTTTACTACAATTAGCCTTATATTCTATAAAATAACACACATCAACACATCAATTTGCAGTAAGGACTACTTCGTTCCTTTATACCAATTATTGGATGTATAGTTGCTAAATCATGCACCAAATTTTATGAATATTTGCAAGTACATTTGACAATCTTAGTTTTTTATTTGATCTATGTAATTCATCTGTAAAAAAAATGGCTGTCTTTGTTAGTTACAGATAAAATTGCACTTATTATACATTTATTTTTCAAGGTTTACAGAAAAACTGAAAGGAATTGGCACTTTCATTTCTTTTGCCTACATGGGTTTGCATCAATACTATTTGAATCCAATGCTGCACATACTTTTCAGAATTTTTTTGGTTCTGCACCTAGTAAATTACATACATTTTGTTTAATTTGATTACACTAAAATTCCTAATAGTGCATGTCTAGCATCATCAGGGAGAGCATGAAAATAGCATAACACCTTTTATAAAAATTTTATATGTCAGGATCAACTACTTGTAAGCAGGCACAAAAACTTCAATTAGTAAAATAATAGATATGATAAAGAACTAGAGCACTATTTGTCATCAGCAAAATTTTATAGCAAGAAATACCAATTGAGAATGTTGATTAGTAGTAATGCATTACTTNGAGAACTTCACTGAATATTATTCTGCTAATATCTACATTCTCCCTTCAGATACTCAATAAGACCAAATGCAATGTCAAAAACAATCCATCATTGTGAAATTGAAAAAAGTACAATAAAGGACTGTGCTAGAGTGCTAAAACCTGATTTTGGAAGTCCAAATCAGTGTATTTTATTAAATCAAATCAATATTTTCAGTAGAATACCTATCCTAGGTACTTGCATATTTTTACTTGGTAAATACTTTCCAATTCAACAAACCAACATTTTTGTTTTATGAAAAATTATTATACTTTTCACCACAAGTAATTTTTATATACGTTTGAAAAAAAACATTCTCCTATATTAACTCACAAGATTTTGCAATCATTTTTGGGTAACTAAATTTTCCTTATATGAATGGAATGTACTCTTCCCTTAATATAGCTCCATTCCATATTTTTACTACAATTAGCCTTATATTCTATAAAATAACACACATCAACACATCAATTTGCAGTAAGGACTACTTCGTTCCTTTATACCAATTATTGGATGTATAGTTGCTAAATCATGCACCAAATTTTATGAATATTTGCAAGTACATTTGACAATCTTAGTTTTTTATTTGATCTATGTAATTCATCTGTAAAAAAAATGGCTGTCTTTGTTAGTTACAGATAAAATTGCACTTATTATACATTTATTTTTCAAGGTTTACAGAAAAACTGAAAGGAATTGGCACTTTCATTTCTTTTGCCTACATGGGTTTGCATCAATACTATTTGAATCCAATGCTGCACATACTTTTCAGAATTTTTTTGGTTCTGCACCTAGTAAATTACATACATTTTGTTTAATTTGATTACACTAAAATTCCTAATAGTGCATGTCTAGCATCATCAGGGAGAGCATGAAAATAGCATAACACCTTTTATAAAAATTTTATATGTCAGGATCAACTACTTGTAAGCAGGCACAAAAACTTCAATTAGTAAAATAATAGATATGATAAAGAACTAGAGCACTATTTGTCATCAGCAAAATTTTATAGCAAGAAATACCAATTGAGAATGTTGATTAGTAGTAATGCATTACTTGTAATTGAATTATCATTAATGCAGGGTATACATAGTCATTACTGCTGAGGCAAAACACTTCAGTAGTAATAAAACAGTTTAACAAATTTGCTAACTGAGAAACTAAAGTCATTTGGCAAGACATGGGTCTCGCCTCCATATTGGATTTAGTTAAAAGTTTCAATGAGAATTACAATCAGTAAGTCATGAAACAACCAACTATAACAAAATGAAAAGATTTAATTAATTCATCCTACACACCAGGGTCTATATTTATACATATTATATAATAATAGTAAATTGATCATAACTGTCATAGAGGATTAAATGTGTATGACAACATTGAATAGTTCTAAATAGGTTTGTTAAACATCCTTCTCCTGGACCAATCAAATCAATTTCCTGGTTGAATTTATCTAATATATTACTTATAGAAATATTCTTCTCAAAATTTACCATATGAAGGCATTGGTAAGCTAAACAAGACTCAGAATCACAGGATTTAACTTAGGATAATTAAATTTTTGTATTTTATAGTGACATATTTATAACTTGTTTTGATTGGTTAATTGATGTTTGCTTTTTTCATTAGAACAACCCATAGGTTGCATTCAGTGGCATAATCCATCAGATAATCATGTGTGGTCAAAAATAAGAAGAAAAATGGATGTAACTAAGACTAAAGTATTATAATGATTAATATGTAAACACATGATTATGATTGATTATTTGATTTGTAAATTGTTTTATGCAGTTTATATTTAAATTATGCTTGACAGTATTTGGCAAAAACAAAGATGGCCAAACATTGTACTCTAATTAATGCTGACATTGCATAATTAATAGCAGAACTGAATGACAAGGGAAAAGTGTAAACAAGTGTTGATCAAACAGGTACTAGTTGAGTATTTGATTATTTACTACAAAGTGCTATAAATATGTTACAAGTGTTGAGATTATTGATGAACGAATTTAGTTTGGATTTATTTCTTCTCTTGTCAGGTTATTTCATAATTTATGGAAAGCTAAACATTTAAGTACTAGAGGTAATTGTATAGTGGTTCCCACATCCATTTACAGGAATGCTGGAGCAGCCTCACGAACAGCTATTCAACAGCAGTGAGGGAGATAGCTGTAATTTACTTACAGTGCTTTTAGGTTACAAATAGGTATAGGGGTTTTTCTCTGTTATAGCTTTCCTACTCTTTGTTGCTTGTCAATTATTATGATTTTAGTTACTTTGCTCTACATGGTTATTATCTTATTACTAAACCCTATTTATTTATGGTTTTACCTTACAGTTGGTTATTCAGTTAGCTCATGTTTTTACCTTATAGGTATTATTACTTTGGTATTAGATTTAAGTAGCTCATTGTTTTATCTCATAGACCTTTGGCCAACTTATGCATTCACTTTCTTGCCAATGGCATTGATTGTTTACATGTATGAAGGGCTAGCATGTACTATTATATCTGTAAGGCTATTATATGTAAGACTCAATAACAAGCTAAAGCATTGTGGTTGCTGTATTTGATTATCTTTACATATGCATAATAACAAAAACAATCAATGCACTAAATTACTATGCTGTCAAGAGTTCCTTATTTACACACCAATTCCATCAATGGCTTTCCTGGTGAAGTTCAAGTGCAAGCTGTAGTTGTAACTGATCATTATGCATCTGGAATCACATGGCAGTTCTTCAGGTGTTGATCCTGTCTTCCATTTATCACTCTTTACCTAAACAAGTTGTTGTGAGTTATACATTTAAGTTAATTGAACAAATACTCAATTGGAAGGAGAGAATTAGGAGCTTGTCAAGCCAACTTGTTGTATTAACTATGAAAAGTAATAAATTACTTTGAGATACATATGAAAATTGCATTGGCAGGATTCTACAATTCCATAAGTTTTTTCATTTTCTCCTGTCTTGGTATTATTAACTGTTTTCAGTATAATTGGTTCACTTACAATTTGAACTCTTTTATGCATTTTCTATATAGAAGATTAGAAAAAAAATTAATTTCAATAATTTGTCTTTGGAAGGTAATATGTCAAATTTTACAAACTAATCCATCCTATAGGCTCTGTGTCACTTGCAAACAGACAAAATGGACNTTTGGATTTATTTCTTCTCTTGTCAGGTTATTTCATAATTTATGGAAAGCTAAACATTTAAGTACTAGAGGTAATTGTATAGTGGTTCCCACATCCATTTACAGGAATGCTGGAGCAGCCTCACGAACAGCTATTCAACAGCAGTGAGGGAGATAGCTGTAATTTACTTACAGTGCTTTTAGGTTACAAATAGGTATAGGGGTTTTTCTCTGTTATAGCTTTCCTACTCTTTGTTGCTTGTCAATTATTATGATTTTAGTTACTTTGCTCTACATGGTTATTATCTTATTACTAAACCCTATTTATTTATGGTTTTACCTTACAGTTGGTTATTCAGTTAGCTCATGTTTTTACCTTATAGGTATTATTACTTTGGTATTTGATTTAAGTTGCTCATTGTTTTATCTCATAGACCTCTGGCTGACTTATGCATTTGCTTTCTTGCCAAAGCATTGATTGTTTACATGTATGAAGGGCTAGCATGTACTATTATATCTGTAAGGCTATTATATGTAAGACTCAATAACAAGCTAAAGCATTGTGGTTGCTGTATTTGATTATCTTTACATATGCATAATAACAAAAACAATCAATGCACTAAATTACTATGCTGTCAAGAGTTCCTTATTTACACACCAATTCCATCAATGGCTTTCCTGGTGAAGTTCAAGTGCAAGCTGTAGTTGTAACTGATCATTATGCATCTGGAATCACATGGCAGTTCTTCAGGTGTTGATCCTGTCTTCCATTTATCACTCTTTACCTAAACAAGTTGTTGTGAGTTATACATTTAAGTTAATTGAACAAATACTCAATTGGAAGGAGAGAATTAGGAGCTTGTCAAGCCAACTTGTTGTATTAACTATGAAAAGTAATAAATTACTTTGAGATACATATGAAAATTGCATTGGCAGGATTCTACAATTCCATAAGTTTTTTCATTTTCTCCTGTCTTGGTATTATTAACTGTTTTCAGTATAATTGGTTCACTTACAATTTGAACTCTTTTATGCATTTTCTATATAGAAGATTAGAAAAAAAATTAATTTCAATAATTTGTCTTTGGAAGGTAATATGTCAAATTTTACAAACTAATCCATCCTATAGGCTCTGTGTCACTTGCAAACAGACAAAATGGACCATCCTCATGTGAAATATCACACCAAATTATACCATTCAATGTAACTAGTCCAAATAGTAATTTATTATACTCTAAACTATATGCAAGTTCCTAATTAATTTTAATAATATTCACAAACTTTTGCAAGTTGTGCTTATTCCTTTGGCATATTCCTCTAAAGAATAACTTTGTACCAATTACCTTATTTTGACAATGTTGCAAATCAGAAATATAAATTCAGTATCAAATTCCATTCCTTTAATAATATCTCTGTTATCAGTATTTAATACAATGTCATTCCAAAACAAATCAGTAGTGTCAAAATATATATTATTTAAGGAAACAAATGTTTCTTCTATTACTAAATTGTATACAGACAATACAACAAATTTAGTAATTTGGAAATAACATTCTTTTTTTATCACTGCAAATCTTATTGTTGTTGGAGGCCAAGCTTCTTTTGGTAAAGTAAATAAAGTCCAGTTGCTAGCTAAAATCTCACCTCTAAAATGTACAAGGTATTAATTATTGTATAGTATACATCATTTTTTAAATGTAACATATTGTAATGGTTTTTTGATAAGATACAAATTCCTGAAAGTGAAATGTAACTATGTGCATCTCTAACATAAATATAACCATTTTCTATTGAAATTTTATTGAAACCTTTATCACCATAGGTAGGAAAATCTACAGCTTGCTCATGGCTTTCAGTTTTTAAAAAATTGATTTTTATAAGCAGCTCTAGTAGTTTCCAAAATTTTTATTAAACCAAATAACCATATTTTTTCAGAGAATTGTGATATTGCATAAGCCTTTTTAAAACCACATTCATAATTCTCTGCAAATGTTTTTCCACCTTCAGTTCTTTCAAATAATTGAATATTCATTTGGTAATTGTCTTGTAAATTTGAATAGAAATTATGCATAGACTCAACACTACATAATTGAGCATTGGATTGTTTATTAATCTGCAAAATCTTGTTTTCATTGTTTGCAAGTTTTTTTTCAACATGATCTTCCATTTGTTGTTTGTTAATCATATCCCTTTCCTGTTCACCATCATGAACATTTATAATTTTCTTATTGTACATATTTAAACCTCTATTATACCCTGATATATCTACATTATTATTTTCAATTTGATTTATTTTTATTTTATGAGTTTAACTGTGTGTATGTTATTATTGATAAGAATGTGTAGTTTCAGGTATTTCACTATTATTATCATAATTATATAAGGAAAAAGAAAATATTCTTTCCAACAATTGAATTTCACTACAGTTAACTCTGTTAACCTTTTTAGAAAATAGTTTTTATTATATTCTTCATTTTTATGTCTCTCACACTTTCTCTTGTAAAGATCATTAAGTATTGAGAAATAATCTCTGCCCTTGCATCTTTCATATATAAACCATATACAATTGTAGAATCTTGACAGCCTTCCAACTAATGAAGCTTAACTTAATTTAGGAGCTGCTGTAACATTTTTCCCTCCTTAACTAGTATGGTAGGTGACAGATTCCAAGTTTCCATCTCTCTTCTTTTACTCTAACTTTGTGTTGCTTATTAATTAAAATAATATCTGATCAACTACAATTGAGACTTGAACTAACAACAGTAATTTAGGTGCAAGACAAGAGATAGATGATACAATGTACAGGGTCAAAACCCGACCTTAGGCAAAGCACAAAGAGGAATTGAAGAAACTACAATATAATGATTAATTCCAGCTAACACTTGAACATCGAGAAAAACACCAACCACAACACCAGTGACTCAGTGTGTGAAGCAATGTGCAAGAATACAATAGTGACAGTGTGTGATAGCTTACTAATTTATTGCATTGATTGTTCTTGTTATTAATGAGTTTGTAATATAAATGGAATTTGCAACCAGGATGCATTAGCATATTATAATTCCTTACAAGTAATATCCCTAAAGATAAATATATACATGCTAACCTAATATACATGTGAACAACCAATGCGGCCACAAATAAAAGGGAAAGTTGGTAGTGCAGTCTACTGGTAATTACATATAATGAAATCACTAAAATCCAATACAAACAAGTCATGAAGTTTCCTATGAGGGCTAACCTAAAGATCATAATATAATAATACAAACAATGAACAATAGGAAAGCTATAATAAGTAAAAAAACCCATCCTTATACCTAACTGAAGAGCACATTGGGTAGGCACCTCTACCAGCCGCACAGCCATTTAAATGACGAACAAATACATGTTAGGCGCAAACCAATTACAAACTCCCATTAAATGAAGTTGTGGACCACTGTCTTGAATACCCAAGTGCTCAACTGTTTAGCTTTCCATGATAATTAATAAATAAACCTGACAAAGAAAAGCAAAGTAAATCCAATGAATTTTAGTCATCATCACAATAATAAACTGCACCACTTATTATACTTGAAACTATTAAACAATCAAATATTTGGCTAGTACCTGTTAAATCTAAGTTGTTGACAATTTTCTGTTTTCTGATTTTCCTTTGTCCATTTGTCAAATATACTGCCAAATTAATATTAATTAATATGAAAATACTGCTTCATAATTTAACAAATGATTTAACTAATCATAATCATGTGTGTACAATAAATATCTATTTCTAAATTTAGTCTTAGTTCTTTCCTCTAATTCTCTCTACTTGACCACATGATTGGATTATGTTACATAATAGTATCCACATAATGCATTAGAACTTTGTTGATACTGTGAACTGTTGTACATAATATTGTCCATAACATCTTTAAATATTGAAAAAATACTTTGAAATGGAGTTAGGTCAAAACTATCAAAATAATCAACATTGACAGAGCCAAACTCCTTAAAGGTAATTGCATTCCCTGTGGATACTTTTGTATCCTTAAAATAATAAAATGCTATCCAATGTCTGCCAGTATTTGAAGAATGGTCTAAATTACAAATATAAAATCAAAAACCAAATTTTTCAAAATATTTCCAGAAAAGATCCCTTAAAGTTTTTTATATTCTTCATAAATTGTAAAATATCATAATTTGAAAGGGGATTACTAAAATTTAAACTGCATAGTTTTTTTATCTGCATTCCCTTTACTTTAAGTGTATTTAATTGCATTCCTTTCCCTTTTGAACCTAGAGGTCCAATTTTCACCCCATTTCCTTTAGGTGTATTTAATTGCATACCTTCTACTGGAATTGCTTGTTTTAATCCCTTTCCAAAGATTTTATTGACTGAAATTCTTCCCAAGGCTCCCATTGCACCAGTAACTAATGGTGCTACTGCATACTTTCCAATTAATGGAGCACCTGCCATAAGTAAGGGGGCCAAAGCACCACCATTTTTCTTCATTGCATTAGGTTGTGTTGTAGAAATTTTAATATCACAAGCTTTATTTATTTTCTTAGCTTTTCCTAATTAGGGAAGTTCCTTGGCTAGTATTACTAACCCTTAAATTTATAGGATTTGAATTTTTAATACTTTTTTCAATTTATTTAAGTGACAATGAGTTAAGTTTAAGTTATACTTTTTATATTCTGTCATTTGTATATAAAGAGAAAAGAAATATTTTTCTGAAATTACTTTTCCTTAAAATGTTAAAGTAGTTTGATTTGATGTTGTATAATCAATGCATAGAATTTAAATGGATGTGCAGGAGCACCTTGTAAAGAATATCTAAATCTAATTTCATTGATAGCATTTNCAATAATAAACTGCACCACTTATTATACTTGAAACTATTAAACAATCAAATATTTGGCTAGTACCTGTTAAATCTAAGTTGTTGACAATTTTCTGTTTTCTGATTTTCCTTTGTCCATTTGTCAAATATACTGCCAAATTAATATTAATTAATATGAAAATACTGCTTCATAATTTAACAAATGATTTAACTAATCATAATCATGTGTGTACAATAAATATCTATTTCTAAATTTAGTCTTAGTTCTTTCCTCNGCAGGAGCACCTTGTAAAGAATATCTAAATCTAATTTCATTGATAGCATTTTGAGATGTATCTTTTTGTTTAGATAAATCAAATACAATTATTCCTTATTTCTCCCTAAAATCAGAAGGCTTAATAAATGCACCTGTTGAAAAATCATTGACACCATCATTATATCTAACAAATTCTGTATATAGTCTTGGATACTCACTAGTTGGATGAATCTCCACTTGTTGATAAAAATTCCTAATTCTAACTGACATGAAGTAATTTCAGTAGAATTAAAGGTATCAAAGTCAAGTTTATTCTTACTTTGATCATTAATTTTATCTTCTGTGTTAGTATAGATGAAAACATATTTAGGTTTTGGTATTGAATTACTTATTCTAAATANAATCATGTGTGTACAATAAATATCTATTTCTAAATTTAGTCTTAGTTCTTTCCTCTAATTCTCTCTACTTGACCACATGATTGGATTATGTTACATAATAGTATCCACATAATGCATTAGAACTTTGTTGATACTGTGAACTGTTGTACATAATATTGTCCATAACATCTTTAAATATTGAAAAAATACTTTGAAATGGAGTTAGGTCAAAACTATCAAAATAATCAACATTGACAGAGCCAAACTCCTTAAAGGTAATTGCATTCCCTGTGGATACTTTTGTATCCTTAAAATAATAAAATGCTATCCAATGTCTGCCAGTATTTGAAGAATGGTCTAAATTACAAATATAAAATCAAAAACAAAATTTTTCAAAATATTTCCAGAAAAGATCCCTTAAAGTTTTTTATATTCTTCATAAATTGTAAAATATCATAATTTGAAAGGGGATTACTAAAATTTAAACTGCATAGTTTTTTTATCTGCATTCCCTTTACTTTAAGTGTATTTAATTGCATTCCTTTCCCTTTTGAACCTAGAGGTCCAATTTTCACCCCATTTCCTTTAGGTGTATTTAATTGCATACCTTCTACTGGAATTGCTTGTTTTAATCCCTTTCCAAAGATTTTATTGACTGAAATTCTTCCCAAGGCTCCCATTGCACCAGTAACTAATGGTGCTACTGCATACTTTCCAATTAATGGAGCACCTGCCATAAGTAAGGGGGCCAAAGCACCACCATTTTTCTTCATTGCATTAGGTTGTGTTGTAGAAATTTTAATATCACAAGCTTTATTTATTTTCTTAGCTTTTCCTAATTAGGGAAGTTCCTTGGCTAGTATTACTAACCCTTAAATTTATAGGATTTGAATTTTTAATACTTTTTTCAATTTATTTAAGTGACAATGAGTTAAGTTTAAGTTATACTTTTTATATTCTGTCATTTGTATATAAAGAGAAAAGAAATATTTTTCTGAAATTACTTTTCCTTAAAATGTTAAAGTAGTTTGATTTGATGTTGTATAATCAATGCATAGAATTTAAATGGATGTGCAGGAGCACCTTGTAAAGAATATCTAAATCTAATTTCATTGATAGCATTTTGAGATGTATCTTTTTGTTTAGATAAATCAAATACAATTATTCCTTATTTCTCCCTAAAATCAGAAGGCTTAATAAATGCACCTGTTGAAAAATCATTGACACCATCATTATATCTAACAAATTCTGTATATAGTCTTGGATACTCACTAGTTGGATGAATCTCCACTTGTTGATAAAAATTCCTAATTCTAACTGACATGAAGTAATTTCAGTAGAATTAAAGGTATCAAAGTCAAGTTTATTCTTACTTTGATCATTAATTTTATCTTCTGTGTTAGTATAGATGAAAACATATTTAGGTTTTGGTATTGAATTACTTATTCTAAATATGCCTGATTGTTGATTTATAGGATTAGATTCCCCTAATTTATTTCTTATATACACCCATTTATTATTTAAAAAATGGTAATTGTGGTACAAAGAGATGTAATTGAGTGACAACTAGGTTTCCATTTCCAGCTGGATTAAATATTACATTGTCATATTTTGCTAATTAAAGATTTATTTGAACCTTATCTGCAGGTAAGATACTATGTCTTAGACCTCTGAAAAAATCTAATTTACTGAGATAAAAATTGCATTCATTTCATATCCATACTTTAGAAGTTCTATCTTATCATTAGTATTGTCCTTGTAGAAGAATTCATTTTGTGCAGTGTACAAATAAGATTCTGAATACTCAAGAATGTTGTGTAAATGGGCGTCTTTTGAAAAATTTGCAAGATTTGTAGTAGAAGTATTTTCTATTCCACAAATACTCTGTTAAAAAGTGAGTAGACATCACCACTAATGGTAACATTATCTGCTGTAACAAATCCTGTGTTATCAAGTTTAACTATTTTAAATTTCACATCTATATAAGCATTAAACCAATCATAAGGTATTATATCTGTAGAATTATCAACTGTAAGCTTATAATTGTTTTTATTTTGAATATTATCTGCTGTATGAATTATAATTGGAGTCTGGAGATCAAATTGAATGTATTCATTTCTTTCTAGAATTGTTGGATTTCTAATTCAGTCATTTTTAATATACAGGGTAAGCCATAAGTAACTTGATATTTTAATTAGCCACAAAAATAAAAATAAAAACAACCACAAAGTCAAAGTATATTTTTTATAATGATCAATACATGGGATTTATAAAAGTTAAATTAAATGTTCAATCGCGCCGCCATTGTTTGCAATAACCATTTCACATCTTTTGTGCAAATTTTCTACTGAGCGGCGAAGTTCATCAACGGATATTTCATCGATTTCTTTAATGATCTTTTGTTTCAAGTCATCTAAATCATTGGCCCGATATGAATGAAAAACTCGTGCCTTTAAAGTTCCCCACAGGTAGAAATCTAAAGGCGATAAATCAGGCGACCTGGGAGGCCATGGAACTCCGTAGCCTCTTCCTATCACACGATTTTCTGGAAGCTGACTTGAGATAAAATCACGAGCTAAGACCGAAAAGTGAGGAGGCGCTCCATCATGTTGGAAGATAACAGATCGCATTTTACGTTTTCTTTTTAACTCAGGAAAAACCGAATCCTTTAAAAGGTTTGTATAATTTTCCTGGTTTACAGTTTTATCAAAAAATACCGGTGTAAGTTTGTATCTAGCACTAAAAGCCATCCACACACAAACTTTTTGAGGATGTAGTGATTTTTGCATGTTACGATGCGGATTTTCAAATGACCAAATAACACAATTGTGTCGATTTACCAATCCATCAAGAGAAAAATAGGCTTCGTCAGACCAAACAATGTCATGCACTAACTCAGGGTTGTCAAGCACCCATTTGCAAAATTCCAGTCTTTTTGGTTTGTCTTCTGCAGTTATTGATTGTAGAAGGGATATCTTATAAGGGTTCATACCACATGAATGTAATACTCGACATACACTTCTTTGTGGAATATTGCAAATTTGACTTACTGAATACGAACTAGCATGACCAAGAACATTTTCAGTCTGTAATTTTTGCATAGTTTCAACCACCTCTTCTTTCCTTTCATCGATTAAAGACGGTCTGCCAGACTTAGGTATGTCATGTAATGATTTTGTTTCATTAAATTTGTTAATCAAATTAGTAATGGCTGTTGTTGAAAAGGGATTCTTCTTCAAGTTCCGCAGTTTTTTGAAAGCTCGCAGCGTTAATGTTGGACTTTCTCCATTTTTGTAAAATAATTTAACAATATCCAGGCGATCATCCAAATTCATTTTGTAGACGTTTAGACAGAAAATGCTTCTTATTAATAAAATTCCGTTTACCTAAATAATGATGAAATATTTCGTCACAAATTCTATGATTGGTCAATAATAATGATGAAATATTTCGTCACAAATTCTGTGATTGGTCAATTTTATACTAACCTACAATCTCAAGTTACTTATGGCTTACCCTGTATAAGGAAAGCAAAATTAATTTTGCAATACTTTTAAAAATCATGTCCTTATATTGTCAAACTTCTGGGGCTCATTCTTGGAAAACTTTTTAATAACATTTGTATCTCCATTCCCTTTTGTTCATTTGGAATTTCTAAGCTAATCTCAATAATTTTAGGTTTATTAGCTACTTTTGGTGTTTCTAACTTTTTATTATTGCTTGTTACTTGTGTGTTAATAGAAGTTCCTTTCATGGTGGGTAAATTTGTTTCCCTTAAGGGGAGAGCATTCTCTCCCTGCATGTTAATAAAATTAATACTTAAATAGTTTTCATAAGTTTTCTTATATTTAGTCATGTCTATATAAGGAAAAATAGTTTTATTTTATTAAAATAATCTTATTTGATTAAAAATACTAAGTGAACATGATTATCATTTAAATTAATAATTTGATTTTGACTATCAGAAATGTATATTCTTATTTATCTTACTTCATTTGTGTTGATTTTGTTGAATAATTTGCACCAAGGTTGTTTTGTAAATGGATAACTTGATACTAAATCATTTGTAGGAAAAGTAAATACTATATCACTAGAATTTCCATTATATATGCTATCACTTATCAGAGAATAATGAATGAAAATGTTATCAATTCCTTTTGTAATGGTAGGAACATGATATGAAATTGTCCTCTCAGTTAACATTAACTTAAAATTACTCCCATAAAATTGATTATTAAAATCATTAACAAAACCTAGTAGATCACCAAATTTATTATCAAATTTTAACCACATTTTGGGACCTAAGAAAATAAACAGCTTATAAGTATTATCATTAAAAATAATTTAAATATGTCTATAAGTAGTTTCTATTGATTTATGACCATTTGCTACCATTTCATTGTTTATATATGCTGATATATCTTTGTACTGATAAATAACATCAGTAAATGTAAATTGTGTCCAAGTAAGACCCTCATCATGGGAATATTCAATTTTGTTGTTCTTATACTCCTCAGAAATATTGTGCTAAGAGTATGACATATTTATTTGATCTAGGCAAACGTAACATTGTGTGTGCAATCTTATGGGATTTACAAATTTAACTGTGAAATCAGAAGGTTTATCTACAACATTTTCATAATTTGAATTTAGAAATAGAGGAATTTTAATTGTAGAATCACTGGGGTGATTCTAGTGAACAAGAGAACTCTGTGAAACTATTTCTCTATTTACAGATGGTTGGGTGTCTTATATACAATACATATTTACAATATTTACAAACATGAAAATAACTAGTAAATACGAAAATCACATGATCTGGCCAATAAATAACAACAACTACCAACTGATGTTACATGCAATCCCAGGCCAAACTCTGTGATTTTTTGTTGTGTACCCATTTGATGAGGATCTGGCCCAAATGTATCAATNTAAGAGCATTGGATGGTTTTCATTTAAGAACTTAAAACCTAGTAGATCACCAAATTCTTTATCAAATTTTAAATACATTTTAGTCTCTAATGAAACCAATACCTTATAAGTATTCTCATTAAAAATAATTTCAACATGTTTATTATTATTTTCTTTTAATCCATGACCATTTGCTGCAATTTCATTATTTATATATGCTGATATATCTTTGTACTGATAAATACCATCAGGAAAAGTAACTTTATTCCAAGTAAGACCCTCATCATGGGAATATTCAATTTTGTTGTTCTTATACTCCTCAGAAATATTGAGCTAAGAGTATGACATATTTATTTGATCTAGGCAAACGTAACATTGTGTGTGCAATCTTATGGGATTTACAAATTTAACTGTGAAATCAGAAGGTTTATCTACAACATTTTCATAATTTGAATTTAGAAATAGAGGAATTTTAATTGTAGAATCACTGGGGTGATTCTAGTGAACAAGAGAACTCTGTGAAACTATTTCTCTATTTACAGATGGTTGGGTGTCTTATATACAATACATATTTACAATATTTACAAACATGAAAATAACTAGTAAATACGAAAATCACATGATCTGGCCAATAAATAACAACAACTACCAACTGATGTTACATGCAATCCCAGGCCAAACTCTGTGATTTTTTGTTGTGTACCCATTTGATGAGGATCTGGCCCAAATGTATCAATTTGATGGCTCCTTGTTCAAACATGCAAAACTAAGGAATAGACGTGTCTAACTCACTTTTGATGGGGTTCATTTTGTGGAGAGACATTGGATTTAATATTCAAAACCAGGCCCATGTTCTGTATGATGCATCCCATACATCAATTGTGGCCAGCAAATGACTGAGAACAACAAATAACAAAACCTTTTGGCACTGCAGCACTGAATTTTGTTCCAGATGAATTGGACAGTGGATCACAAGGAGATTCTTCATTACTTGACACCTGTTCAGGATCATGTCAGGGTCACCATGTAGAATCACTGGGGTGATTCTAGCAAACAAGAGAACACTGTGAAACTATTTCTCTATTTACAGATGCTTGGGTGTCTTATATACAATGCATATTTACAATATTTACAAACATGAAAACAACTAGTAAATACAAAATGCATGTGATCTGGCCAATAAATAACAACAACTACTGACTGATGTTACAAAATCATATCTACTATATAAGAACGAGTGAAATTAATTTCACAACAGAGAACACAGTTCTTCTCAAGAGTATCTTTTTCCAAATTAATTTTGTAATTTATTGTAAAACTTCTCAATATCATCTTTAGTAATAGCTTTCAATGTTACTAATTCATCAATTAACTGAAATTTCATTATAAATTTGAGCACTATCATTTCCAGCTATCTTAGAAGAAGTAAGTAATTGATCATTCTAGTAGAAAACACTTTGACCCTTAATTATCATTTTAACTTTTTGATTTTTGAAATTACCTCTAACTCCAGTAAGTCTTACCAGATTACTAAATACTATCTTAGACTCTTCAGTGTATTTATCCTGTTTTTTATTATATCTCTTTATTAAAGATCTATGAAGGACTGATCAATTGGTTCAGAAATAATTGGTTTCCCATAAGGTACACCATTTTGATCTACATAGTAAGCTTCCAAAATATATTCTCTATATAATTTATCCATATCTATGAATGTTAGTCCAAACATGTTGTCATAAACTTTAAGGGGTAGAGTATCTCTACCCTTAAGTCGTTTTCTTTGAATGTTTCCATCCATAGATTCATGAAAATCAACCAATTGAGTATATCAATAAATTTTCTGTATTGATCTAATTCTTTCCCATCACTTACTAAGACANTGAAACTATTTCTCTATTTACAGATGCTTGGGTGTCTTATATACAATGCATATTTACAATATTTACAAACATGAAAACAACTAGTAAATACAAAATGCATGTGATCTGGCCAATAAATAACAACAACTACTGACTGATGTTACAAAATCATATCTACTATATAAGAACGAGTGAAATTAATTTCACAACAGAGAACACAGTTCTTCTCAAGAGTATCTTTTTCCAAATTAATTTTGTAATTTATTGTAAAACTTCTCAATATCATCTTTAGTAATAGCTTTCAATGTTACTAATTCATCAATTAACTGAAATTTCATTATAAATTTGAGCACTATCATTTCCAGCTATCTTAGAAGAAGTAAGTAATTGATCATTCTAGTAGAAAACACTTTGACCCTTAATTATCATTTTAACTTTTTGATTTTTGAAATTACCTCTAACTCCAGTAAGTCTTACCAGATTACTAAATACTATCTTAGACTCTTCAGTGTATTTATCCTGTTTTTTATTATATCTCTTTATTAAAGATCTATGAAGGACTGATCAATTGGTTCAGAAATAATTGGTTTCCCATAAGGTACACCATTTTGATCTACATAGTAAGCTTCCAAAATATATTCTCTATATAATTTATCCATATCTATGAATGTTAGTCCAAACATGTTGTCATAAACTTTAAGGGGTAGAGTATCTCTACCCTTAAGTCGTTTTCTTTGAATGTTTCCATCCATAGATTCATGAAAATCAACCAATTGAGTATATCAATAAATTTTCTGTATTGATCTAATTCTTTCCCATCACTTACTAAGACATCATAATGTGCATTATTTTCGTCATGTTTATCAACAACTTCATTATAGTGATAAATAATTTTATCATAATGTGCTTGTTCATCATCTGTTAACTTTGTATTTTGTATATTTATTTTTTCAACTTCATCAATTTCAACTTTTAACTCATCATATTTCTTTTCCAATATTTTATTTCCTTTGGTTAACCTTGTCTTTTTTCTACCATTAACTTTTATAATTTCATCTATTTGCTTAATAATTTCATCTTTCTTAGAATCATTGATTGTTTTAAGTTCATTTGGTAAAATTAAGCTATATTTATTTATAACATCTATATTAAAATTGATTTCAATTTGTGGAGTCTTTGCTCCTGTTTCTCCAAGAGAACTCTCATCTCCAATAGAACTTTCATCTTCTAATTGTTGTAGATTACTAAGATTATATGGCTTCCAATCCTCTATTGCATCTTGTAATTGAATTTGATTTTTGCTCATTTCTTTAATGACCTTTGTTTGATCTTTTAATAGATCTCCTTGATCTGAAATAGTTTGTTAAATAGGCTTGTATGTTTCTTGTAAGTTGTACTGACCTTCATTTTGTTGGTTAATGTAGTCACATATTTGTTGTAAAATATTTTTTTCTTGCTTACTGACTTCATCTTCAAGATTTACTAGTTTTCTATACTCATCATAATCCATTGTTATATAATTATTTTAGAAAACATTTTTCATGCAATACAAAACACATAGGTCCTTTGCTAATGCAATGCATTGCTGTGTGTGTATATATTAATTTTAAATATTTTCATTAAAGTTTTTATGTACTGTCTTCTTTTCCTTGTTTACAAAAAGAAATTCATATTTAGACAAACTTTCAAAAAGGTCTGGATTAAAAGAATTATCCTTAGCAATTTAATTTTTGTCATGATTATCAACAGGAGTGTATAAAGCCATGTGTGTGCAATTTGTCGTTATTTTCTTTCAAACACTGTAATAAGATTGTGAAATATATATTGCTGATATGTTATGAGGATGACCATCAGTGAAATAATTTGCAATTTTGTTCCAATGTCTTTTCTGGGGCATTTACAAGGTCATCAAAGATAACTATTTTTCTACCTGTTGTGTTACAAACTCTGTACTCATTAATGTTTTTTAGAAATTCTTCTTCTTTCTAAAACATTGTAGCCTACTTTATCTGATATTCTTTTCATTACCTTAATTAGATTTTGTATTTTTTCTTGATGACAATTTGGAGTATAGATGTATAATTTATCATAATGTATAAGAGGACTTAAAATCATTAATAAATTAGTTTTTCCACATCCTGGTTTTCCACATATAAGGATTCTAAAATCTTCTGATAAAAATTCTACAAGCAATTTGTCATTTTTCAGTTTTTGAGTATCATAATTAAGAATCTTCATTATATAAAGAAAAAAGAAATAATTTTTCTGAAATTAATTTCACTTCTTATTTAAAGGAAAGGGACTTTCCCACTGAAAAAATATTCTCTTTTTTTTATAAAGATGACAACAAATTTAACTTACTGTGTTAAAGAAAAAAGATTAACAGGTTCTATTCCAGGCTCTGGACAATGGATAAAAACAAAAAATTGAAGAAATATGCTAAAATCAATTTGTAGCAATTGTGGAAGTAAAAAGACACAATTTGTAAGAACTAAAGTTGGTGGTACCCTGAATTAATGATTCTTATGGTGGACAAACAGTAAAGAATTTACCTGCAGTTTGTGGAGCACTTGATATTCATAAAGCAATTGGCTACCTTCCAAAACCAAAAGGAGGTTTCACACTTCCAAATCATAAATATACTGGACCATATAATGCTTTACAGAAACAATTGAAAAATAATGTACAACCATTTAATCAAATCAATTCTATTTCTAGAGAACATGATATATGTTATAACAAAGCTCAAAAGCAAGAGAACAAAGTTCTCCTTAAAGCCAATTGTGACAAACAAATGTTGAATAATTTAAGAATTGTTAAACTTAGAATATCTGTGAAAGATTTGATAAGTTACTAGTTTCCAATATTATTGGTACAAAACATATGTTAGGTTTGGGAGTAAAGCAAAAAAAACTCTAAAAGAGAAAGGTTTGTTTCCCCACAGGAAACTTTTGCTAATGAACTTCACAAAGTTATTAAAAGAAATTTTAGAAGAAGACAGGTGATTGTAAATCATATAGACGAAATTTGGTGTGCTGACTTAGTTGATATGCAAAAATTCAGCAGGTGGAATAAGGGTTATAAATATTTATTGATGATTATTCCACTAAAAGATAAAACTGGACCTACTGTTATAGATACATTAAAGGGTCAATTGTAGCATCTGCTACCAGGCATTAATGTAGAGTTGTTTCATTCTTTTAAATATTATTTATTGTTTGATGCGGGTAGGGATGTACTGATCTTAGTTTGTTGCTTCAACTTAAGATATGTTGTTGTTAACTTATACTAACTTCAATTTATCTAATACTATTTAGGTATGACATTGTCACAGCTTTCTTCTGTGATTCACCTTTCTTCTACTGTGGCCTCTGGCCAACCCTGATCTCCAAATCACTCTGCACTCATATGCCTCTGTTGTTGATCAAGTACTTCCAAGTCTAAGCTCAACAAAATAACTTATGTGTTCCCTATCCTAACTCAGTGCAACCCTCAAGGCTGGATGTAACTGACTTAAACTCAATTTGCAGCATGCAACCTGGCAATGTCACTAGCTGTGTAATAAATATCACTTTAGCCATTACTGAAAACTATTGGCTTTCATTAATATAGATAAAGAAAATACTTACTTGCAGCTTCCTACCTTACATTTAGATAACAATACATGCTTGGTCTATTTATCAGTCTATTTATAGGTCACCTATGTAGTCATGATAATGTAATATAGATATAACCTACAGTAGGCTAACTAGCCCTATCTCTGAAGTCTATTATTTAATACATGTAAATGAATGAATCAGTAGTCAGCTAAATGGAGAAAAACTCCTATTCATACCCTTAATGTAAATGCAGGTTCATGGCTTGGATCAAGGACCCTTGAATCACTCCCAATGTGTGCCCAAGCCACTACTAATGCATCTAACATTTAGCTTGACATTGATTAATAATAAGCAAACCAAATTAAATCTAAGAATAAGATTTCAAAAGAATTTACTTCAACAGTTTTCAAATTGATTTCCACTCTATTTATAGTTCAATTCAAAAACTACCTGTAATTTGAAATTTGAATTTATTGTCTGCCAAAACAGCTAAAAATAATGGAAGCATTATTGCCCCCTTCATTTTGCTAAATTATTCGTTGACAAGTACTAATTTGCTATATTGTTTCTTGGTTGCATTTTACAAACATAATGATGATAAATAAATTTTAATTGTTTTTAATCAATAAATAATAATTTGATCTTAATTCTGACTAATCATCCAACCTTTTCTTCTTTTGCAGCATTATGCTTTGGATTATGTTACACACCCTCCTCAGCTTGCATTATTTTTAGTACAGCTCACTCTCCATGGACTAATTCATCAGCTTTTCTTATGATAGTTTCTGCCTGGGGATCACTCCAGCTTATATTGGCAAATTCAGGTTGCTTTGTCATTTTTAGGACTGCCTCTCTTTCTGTTATTATGGTGCTGTGATTATGTAGAAACTTTGCTTCCTTGATATTTTCTGAGATTGGTGTTATTTCTCACAGCTTGTTCATCTTAGCTGAAAAGATTTCATAGAATTTTCTGTAGAGGTGGATGCCTTTATTGCTATCATCAGCATCATTTGTGCATCCATTCTGCTTGTATGCACCATTTCTTTGCATATTGTTGCACTTGCGTAGAAAAACGTGAATACTTTCCTGAGGCTTCTAGTGTTTGCTATGTCCTTATAAAAAAAGCTTATATTGTCCCTGACTTCTTCTTCTGTTATCATGGTCAGATCATTCTTATTTATTCTCATTATGGTTACTATTTCAACTCACTTTGTAACATCATAAAATTGATATTTCTTATCCCACAGATCCAGCCAGACCACGTCATTTACTCCAGAGAACACCATTATCACTTTCATTGTTCATTTGTCTATTTCGTCCCTCAATTCTTTCAACTGCTCATTTATGGGTTTTCCTTGTGCATAGTTGGTAGGGAGTTATTGCTCCCTAAATGTATACTCATTTCTTGTTGTTGTTGTTGAGCATGATATCCTTCATTTTCTTATAATCCTCCCTATTGATTATTGCTTTAGTTTTCTCTTTGGTGTCAACATAAGTCTTGTATTCATGTAAAAATGTCTTTGCAATTTTGATGGTTTTTGGTATTCTCCATCTCAGGAGTACCATTGGAATAGAGACTGTTTCTGGTGGAGTGCAAATGAGGATCTTTGTCTTGATCTGTTTTTCTATCTCTGTATAGTCTTCTGATGTTGTTGGTGCCATTGCCAGTCTGATCATGGCTGGATAGTTCATTTTGCTGTCTTTTAGTGTATCCCAAATGATCTGTGTTAGTTTTCTTCTGCTCATTTTTATCTGAATATTGTCTTTTATCTCTAATTTTGATGTGATGCATTCCATATCCACAGCTAATTGATTGTAGGGTTTGAGCACTTCCTCTAATTCTGTTTTGGTGAATGCCTCCATAAACATTAGTTTCATCAATGTGACTGTTTGTTCCTCTTTTATGTACTGGTAGTTTCTGGAGCAAATCTCCTCTGATTCTTTTGTTATTTTTATTTCAAGCAAAAATCTCTCATTGTCAGTGTCAATCCATGCCATTGTATGCTCTGGTGTGGAGGCTCCCCATTTTTCTATGTTGATTTTGTCAATTTGTTGTTGAGTTTTCAGGGATAGGATTTGTTGTGTTGGCATTAATAGTTCCTCCTCCTCAAGAATTTCCTTCAGCAGGTTCTGTAATACCTCCTCTCTGTATAATCTCAGTGCTTTTGATAATTTTCACAAATGTGCATCACAGCTCTCCTTTTCATATCTTCTCATTTCCTGTTCAAGTATCTGTTGTATATTTTTGATCTTCATTATTTTGACTATCTCTTGGTATCTACAATTTTCCTTTTGATAATCTTTTTGGTAGTTAACCAAGGTTCTATTTGAACCTGCCTCAGCCACATTTCTGATGTTGCACCACACATGTATTTCTTCATGGGTTTGTCAAATATTGTTATTTCTTCTGGTGCTTTTCCTGTTATGTTTACCATATCTACTTTTGATGTCCTTCCCATCAGGCTCTTGTTAACTATTATTCTGCTAATGAATTTCTCAATTTATTGCATGGGCTTTTTTATCTTGTCTGGGGATGTCAGTTTCTTGATGTGTTCTTTCAGTAGCCAATTCTTTGTCTGAGTGTTTATTAGGGACATTGCTATCTCGTATTTTTTTGCTTTCATTAATCTGTGTTGCCCTTCTCTTGAAATTGGTAATTGTAGTTCTTGCTCCTGTGATGTGAATGTCATATTTTTTGAAATCTTTACTTGAATTCAGCTCGTACACTCTATTTATCTCTGTTAGTGCTACCTCTATTGTTTTATCGTATCTTTTTGAGGGAGCTTTTATATCTATCTTCATTAGTTTTCTTCAGCAGTTTCATTTCTTTTCATATTTCTCTATCTGTTTGATGTGCCCCTGTTTCTGTGTGAGGCTGCACTTGATGAATAGCATATTGGCTTTCTCCACACCCTCCACATTTGTTGTTAGTTTGATTGTTTTTGTCTGTTTGAATAGCTCTATTGCTATGCAAGGGTCCACTATTAGTCTGCAGTAGGCTACCCAATATTGTATTTGTAAGTCAAGGCGTATTAACTCTGCTATCTTTGTTTCTGTTGTTAACTTTTCCCATAGGAACACGTTTTCCACTCACATTTGTAAGTCACCCAGAAATTGTGGCAGTTCTTCAATGGTTGTTCTTCCAATGATCACTATCCTTATATCTTGGACTCTTGCCATTCTAAGTGTTTGATCCAATTGTTTCTCTAAATTTTTGTTATATTGTAGCATCATCAAAAATAAGCTGCAAACGTCAAGCAAAGTGAGAATAATATCAAAGAAACAATGATTAGAAATATTGTATTTAGATCAATTAGATTATTTTAGATTTATTTGTATTATGCAACTAAGAAACATTATGTGTAAAAATGAGAGATTAGTATCAGTTGATAAAATTACTTTTGGCAAAATGAGGGGGTGAAATCACTTCCATTATTTTTAGCCGCCATCTTGGCAGAAGAAAAGTTCAAATTTGAAATCAACAGGTACTTTTCTGGAATTACTACAAATACAAATTAAATACTGTAAGCAATTGATAAAGAATTTCATTTGGAATTCTTATTTTGTTCTACTATAATGGTTTGATTATTTAATATGATGTTGAGCTAATTGAGTGGTGTTTAGTAGTGGTCTGGATCCATCACAGAGAATGATTCAAGGGTCCCTTTGCAGACCATGAAAGTGCACATACGTTAGGTATAGGAGTTTTTCTCTTGATTAGCCAACTAGCAATCACTTAATACATGTATCAAAATAATTAACTGTGAACAAACAGTTGGATGACCAAAAACTAGGAAATATATTAATACTGTTTTAGATCCAAATTAATGACCAATAAATGACTGATAAAGTGACTGTAGATGTATTAATTTATAAATGTAAGTTAGGAAGCTGCTCAATACTAATATATTTAGAAATGCCAATACATTTTGGTAATGGCTACATGTAGTATTAAATTAGCAGCTAGTAACAAGTCAGGTTGTGAACAGATAGAACACTTTTACAAAATTGAGTTTAAGTTGAATTGTGTCATGTCTTGAGTATGCACTGAACTAGGATAAGGTACACATAAACTGTATCAATGAGCTGAGGTGTGGAACTCAATCAAATGGAACCTCAAAGGATTTGTTGAAACTAGATGTAGAGATCAGCTTCAGGCAGATGCCCACTATTGATCATTGGAGTATCTGCCACATGGCTTCATCACCTAAATAGTGAACAGTTAAATCTAGTTACATTATGTTAATAGAAACAAAAGCCAAGCAGTATCTAATTAGGTAAATCCCTACCTGCAAAAATATTACTATTGTTATGCATGAGCAAGAGATAAATAGTAATGATGCCTGTTAGAGGATGTTACATGGCGACCATGACAGCCAAGAACAGCAACTTTTAAAAAGAAACATTCAGTAGAACTACCTGCATACAATGACAAGAGCTACAAGTGAAAGTGAAAGTAAGCAACAGACAGTTACATGGAAAATAAACTAGTTAATAGAGAGAATTACCCAAAACCAAACCAAAGAACTTTAACAGGATCCCAGAATCATGATCAAAAATGGAAGACCACTGCAAACCAAAGAGAAAATATGACAAATGGTAAGAAAGGCAGCGCAAAGAAAACTGCAATCAAGGCAGTAACCCCTAGAACAATATGATCATCACCATACTTCAGTGAGAACTCAGCCACTGACATGGAATTGCAATCCCTCAATTCACCCCCAGAGACAAATCCCCCAGATACAAACCCACCAGACATAATCAATATGTTGAGGAAGAGCCAGGAAAATGAAGCACTCCTAAAAGGTGATATAGAACAACTAAACAACAAATTCAAAGAGATGGAACAACAAAACAAAACCATATTGATTAAATATGGAGATGTGGCTAGATGAACAAAGTGAATTATTTCAAAATGAGATCAAAATCCTCACCCACCAATTATCAAGGTCTAATAAAAGGTTCTTAGAACAAAACCAAAAGAAATTAAGAATGGAAAAAACAAATAGGCAGTTAATAGAGGACAATGATCTACAAGCAGGAGAGTTGGAGCAACTGAAAGACAAATTAAGATTAATACAGTTGATGGAAGAAAAGAACAGGAGCAACACACAAACCCATGAAATAGAATTCTATTCCAGAAAAGAAAGCAAGTTGCAAGCACCACACATACCAGCTCCCAAAGAAGTGATATATGAGGAATCTGTAGAAGACTCAGATGCAGAGAAATGAAAAATCATTAACAAAATCACAAAAGCAGTGACTATACAACTGCAGGAGGAAGATACAGTGAAAAACCACAGGAAGCCCAAATATGAAAATTCAATTTTACCACAACTGACAACTAGTGATACAATACCTTGTAAGGCAACTCTACCTAAATTTAACAGGAAGGGTAGATGGTTATAATCCAACATTCGCTGAATGTTGTGAGCCAACAGGCAGCAACAAGACTCCTGTTATATTTAACAGGTGCAGCCTCCAAACATTATCTGCTCTTAGATGCAGAGATGAAAAGAAATTACATATTATTGATCAGAGATTTCATAAACTACTATGAGAACAAAAGCTTTTAAAATCAGTACCAAATCATCCTAAATGTGACGAAAATGAGAAAAACTGATGACATTCAAAATTACATGCAACAAGTTGAATGACTACTAATGCTTAGTTTGAGAGAAAATAGATACTCTAAATATGATCTGTTCTCACATATTTGTAAAGGGATGCCTGAAAGCATTAGAACACAGTTCATGATTAAATGTGATGTAGATGACAAGCTGGAAAGAATAATTAGAAAGGCAGTCAACATACAAGCAACCATCAAAAACAATGCTAGAATATATGAAAAGGCTGCATGGCACAGAGAAGGATCAAAATGGAGGAACAATCTCAAACCATGCATCCTAAATAAAACATATAATGAAACAAAACCAGAAAAAATTATAAAAGTAAAAGGAAAAGACAGGAAGACCAGAAAGGTAAAATAGAAAGACGTCAAGTGTTATGGTTGTGGACAGAAAGGCCACAAAAAACCAGACTGCCCAAAGCAGATAGACATAATTGGGGATGAAGAAGCTTACTATGATGAGGAAGATGTACTGCAAACAGAAGATGAAATGGACAAAGTATTGCCAACAAACAAGGAGTCGGAAAACTAGTTAGAGCACTGACTCATAACAACCATGCATCAATAATGATCCTGACAAATCTTGATACTATAAAGACAATAACGATAACAATTAATGGAGTAATGACTAAAGCAACAATCAACACTGGAGCAGCAATGTTGATAATTAGTGATGAATGTGCTATGAAGCTAGGATTTAAATGAGAGGACTTGAACAGCTGCAACAAGAGACTAATTAATGCATCAGGAGAATATATCAAGATGAGAGAAAGGGATGAAGGAAACAAAGACTGAAATTATTAATATTGATTATAATGATTAAAATGTAAATCATGATAGGATTGATTATTTTCACTTTGTAAATGTTTTGTGCAATTATATCTAAAATTATGCTCAAGGGTATTTTGACAAAATGAAAGATGGTCAAGCAGTGTAGTCAAATTAAAGCTGACGTTGCGTAAAATTAGCAGAAATATTAAGCGAGGGAAAAACTGTAAACAAGAAAGATTAACAGGTACTAGTCGAGTATTTAGTTGTTTAATACCAAGTGCTATAAATATACTGAACATGATGTAATTAATGATGAACAAATCTACTTCGGATTTATTTTCTCTTGTCAGGTTATTTTATATATTCTGATGGAAAGCTAAACGTCTACGAGCTAGGGTAATTGTATGGTGGTTCCCACATCCGGTTAAAGGTATGCTGGAGCAGCCTCCTAATAGCTATTCCACAGCGGGGAGGGCGACAGCTGTAGTTACCTGGTGTGCTCTTAGGTTACAGATAGGTATAGGAGTTTTTTACCATTATAGCTTTCCTGATTGTCATTGCTCGTCTGATATTATTATCACAGCCTGTAGGTTTTACATGTCAATCCTTTTATTGATGAACTCACGTTATTTATTACATTCATTATGCTACATGACGATTGATGATTTAACAGTGTTTACACTTAGATGGTTATTACGATTGTATCTCTATATTCTATTACACATAGTTTATTTAATAGTCATTACATGTTGCTTGATGTTTTATACGGTAGACCCCTGGCCGACTTCTTGGTATCGTTTTCCGCTGACTGCATTGATTGTTTACATGTATCAAGGGCTATTAGATATTTCTATATATGTAGGGTTATTACATGTAGGGCCTCATAAGAAGCTATTCCAGCAGCAAGGTTGCACCACTTCATTTATTGCATCAGTTCGTAATAACAAAAACAATCAATGCACTAAATTCTTAAGTAGTTGCAAATCCCATTACACCTATTACACTGAGTTCGCTATTCACATCACCATTCCGTTGTTGTTCTTTATCTCACATTGGCAGTTCCATTGGTAAGATGCGGCTGGCGGGTGCGTTCCTGGATATGCACGTTTACTCTTGAGTGTTGATCCTGTCTTCCAACATCTCTGCTTTATCTAAATGAGGCGAGTTAACTAAGTAGCTACAAAGGCTCTTGTATATTAAATTAGTTTAATAAACCACACACTTATCATAAAGGAGAGAAATCGGAAAAGTGTCAACTCCGCTTAATGGTTAATCTAAGAAAAGTAATAGTTTTCTCTAAGTAACACAACCACAGTGGGTTGGCATGATTCTACAATAATTGAATCAAATTATAATCTTATTAATTATTTAATCTTATTTAACAAACAATCATTTATAAAACTTGATTAAAGTTTGACTATCAACAGTCAACAAACAGCAGGTATGATAATGATTTTTTACGACATCTTAGACTCGGAATTTCCTTTCTATTAGATTCAACTACTTTAAGAGTGTTTTGGTAATGAGCCTCTATTTTCGAGCTGCAGAGAAAATTGGTCCTAAGTTTTACATTTCTTTCTGCAGCATCTTTCACAATATTCAGTGATTTCACTTTAGACATTGCTACATTGTATGATACACTTGTATCCCATTCAGTAACAGGAAGCGCAAGAAAGTCACTATCCAGTCTGAGCAACTTGAACATGTACCAAGAGTCGACCCCTATTAAATCAGAGAGAGTCGTTTTTTTATCCACTGTTGGAAAAGTGGGTTTGCTGTATCCAGAACTGAATCGTCCAAGGAGCAACTTATTGAATGTTTCTTCATCAGGTCGGCAATCAATCAGGTTTTGTGCCATCTTCTGGCAAATTATCATTAGTTACTTGACTGCTAAACAAGGACATTGGCACCATTTCAGTGGTCATGTAGCATAAACGTCAATCAAATGCAGTGAGAGTGCTTTTCAATACTATTGAATTGATTTTATCATAGTCCAATAAGTTATGATAGAGTTTTAAAACGTTCCAAGGCGCTTCAAGTGGAGAAGCACAAGTTGCCCATCACTTGAAACAAAGAAGACTTGCAAAATTGGCAAATCTATGCAACTTTGGTACTTGATGTGCGGCCGTTATTGTTCCCCATGGCAAAGTTTTGATATCATTTTCTAAGGTTACTATTTTTAAAACATAGATGACTTTACCCATCCATTGGGCTTTGTGCACTGCCCCAGGCCTCAACAACATAAGTTGATCATAGTCGTCACAGAGGTAAGCTTTAACTAATTTACTAAATTCCTGATAATCATCACGGGTGTATTATATTGTTTTTTCAGATACAGGGATATTTTCATCAATCCAATTTCCGATTAACTTTGTCATATGGATTCATGTCAAATGCACATAAGTTTTCCTTATTCAATGGAAGAGCATCAAAATTAGAACGAAACCAATTAAACAATGAGACTTTGGGTGACTTAGCAGCTTCAATATTGAAATCAGCAAAAACATGACTTTCTATTACCTCACCAATATGATGCTGGCATCCTGACCAAAGCAAGGCTTTACAAAGAGCCTCTTAAATACTGATACACCCACCAGTGATATGCCCAGTATTACTTGATGTCATGTCAAAAACCATATTTACGATATTTTCTGCACAATCCCAGGAGTCCAGAAGAGACATTGTTTTTTCGCATATGATTTCACCAGCTTTACGATCAGAACCACATGGATAACTTGGTGTACCCATCTTCTGAATTACCAACAAGAACCACTAATCTTTCTTTGCTTTTGTATTTGTTGGTCAATGTTGGCAATTTCTTGCCATCCCAATGTAGAGAAGCCATGTTTGGAGTGGTCCATCCATCTATAATAGAATTCGCCAATCATTTGCTAATACAAACTCTTGCTCTACTAGCTGTTGCATAAGAACTAGCTATTTTACTGGGATCACCTCCGGACTCTTCTATTAATGCAGATGTAAATGCAGCTTGCTGTGTTAGAGTGACATTGAATCTTGATGCCAGTGCAACTAATTTTTCAGATCTCATTATATCATATTGTATCAAGGCAGGTGTTCCTGGTCTGGACGTTCTGTGGTGGGGCCACTTGGGTGTCACCATATCTTCATCAGTCATTGGCGTCAACTCACCATTCTCATTCTCACTTATGTAGGTATCTTGATCAATTCTCACTTTTGAAAATATCTTTGCCATATCTTCATCTGATCATCTTTTTCTTTTTGCTTCTGAATCTTTTCTTTCTTGTCATCTCTCAATAATGCCTGCCAGTTTTGTGTCATGGGCACCAAATGTTGCAATCCTATCCGTTTTCATTGAAATCAGAAACCTCTTGTCTTCATCATTAAGAAGACTTTCAGAATCTGGTTTCCATAGCAGAAATGTCTTTTTGAACATTACTTCATTTTCATCAAGTCTTTTTAACATAATGGCTGAAGATCTTCTTTTTACAGGAGTTTCTCTTAACTTAGCATTTTGATCTGCTAATTCAATAATTTTCCTAACTGCTCTATCATATGATACTATAGGTATGTTCGCCTTTTCATAGAATGGCACAATTTTGGCTAGAATGATTTTAGCAACATCATACTTTGTAAATAATTGTTTATTGTTTTCTAACTGGTAATATCTATAACAGTGAATAACTTGTTCATTTGTTGGTAAATGTATACCAGTAATTTCAGAATCAGACTGGGTAACTTTGGTGCCAAAGCCAAATATCCAGCTTTCACTCCTAGTTATTTTTTAAAGCACGTGCCATTTTAAAAAATTGTCTTTACCTATGATGCATCAATTTCATTGTCTGTATAAATTGATTAATTCATAATCCAAATCCAGTTGAGTATTTTAAAAATTTCACTTATAAATTATTATGTGAATGTGTCAACTATGAGTCACACCCCCATTAATTAATAGACAAATCACCAAATCATGACTTATATATTGGGGTCAAAAACATAGAGCAAATAAACAATAATGTGAAGTCATCACTCATTTTCAATATATTAATAAGCCAGTAAACACTCATGATACATTTAGTATTTGTACTGATGAGCAAAACACACTTAAGTATGTAATTTGAGTTCAAACATTCTATGGTTAATATCAAAACAGGTCATTTTTAATGAAAAAGGCAAATTTAAAGTTATTTTTGATGACGTCATCATTGATTATTCATGTTATTTAGCTAGCTACTCTTGATAAATTCAAAAATCCGTATTAATGGCTTAACACACCAAATTATGTACTTTTAGTTCAAAATTTCTATATTAATTTTGCAAATATACCGTTTTTTGATGAAAAAAGCAAAATTTGGGGTATTTTTCATGACGTCATCTTCAAGCTTGAGGTTGACCCCCTACAAGAACTTCAAATTTTCTGAAACTTAAAATATAATGTTTTTAGACCAAGTGGCACAATAAAATCACCAAATGAAGGTTTTATGTCAATTTCTTTAAAATCATGGGATGTTTGATGCACCCTAAGCCATACTGTGGCATAATCCATCAAATAATCATGTGTGGTCAAAATAAAAAGAAAGATGGATGTAACTGAGACTAAAGTATGATAATGATTAATATGTAAACACATGATTATGATTGATTATTTGATTTGTAAATTGTTTTATGCAGTTTATATTTAAATTTTGCTTGACAGTATTTGGCAAAAACAAAGATGGCCAAACAGCGTACTCTAATTAATGCTGACATTGTGTAATTAATAGCAGAACTAAAATACGAGGGAAAATTATAAACAAGAATCAATCAAACAGGTACTAGTTGAGTATTTGATTATTTACTAAAAAGTGCTATAAATATGTTATGATTGTTATGATAATTGATGAATGAATTTAGTTTGGATTTACTTCTTCTCTTGTCAGGTTATTTAATACTTTATGGAAAGCTAAACATTTAAGTGCTAGAGGTAATTGTACAGTGGTTCCCACATCCATTTAAAGGAATGCTGGAGCAGCCTCATGAACAGCTATTCAAAGGTGGTGAGGCGAGGGTGATAGCTGTAATTATGGTGCTTTTAGGTTATGAATAGGTGTAGGGGTTTTTCTCCATTATAGCTTTCCTATTACTCATTGCTTGTCAGTTATTATGATTCTATTTACTGTGCTCTACATGTTTATTATTCCATTATTGAATCCTAGTCATTTATGGCTTTATATTGTAGTTAGTAATTCAGTCTTGAATTCAACTAGTTCATGCTATTACATTACAATTATTATTACTTTGGTATTAGATTTAAGTAGCTCATTGTTTTATCTCATAGACCTTTGGCCAACTTATGCATTCACTTTCTTGCCAATGGCATTGATTGTTTACATGTATGAAGGGCTAGCATGTATTACTATATCTGTAGGGCTATTATATGTAAGGCTCAATAACAAGCAAAAGCATTGTGGTTGCTGTGTTCAATTATCTTTACATAGTCATAATAACAAAAACAATCAATGCACTAAATTCATAGGTAGTCACCAATACACAATCATTGAGTTTCCTATTCACACACTGATCCCGTTAATGGTTTTCACTGCAGAGTTCAAGTGCAAGTTGTAGTTGTGGCTGATCAACAGATCTCTGGAATCGCATGACACCACTTCGGGTCTTGACCCTGTCTTCCATCTACCACTCTCTATCTAAATGAGTCATTGTTAGATAAGCAATTAGATAAGCTAATGTTTATTAATATAAGTTAATCAGAATAACACTCAAATGAAAGGAGAGGATTAGGAGCTTGTCAAGATTACTTGTTGTATCAACTATGAAAAGTAATGAGTTACTACGAAATAAGTGCAAAAAGTGGATTGGCAAGATTCTACATGGCGACCGTGACAGGCGCCCAAAGAGTGTGAGTGAAAGAGAAAATGCTATAGTGAAAATACGATTGGTGTGAAAAATAGTTAATTTAGAAGAAGAAGATTAGTCCAGAACGCAATGAACGAGAAGTATTACTTATATTACTTATGATTGAGTCAAGATAGTTGCTTCTTCTTGATTATAAGGAAAATCAGTAATGCACTTAAAAATGAGACAAGGAAGAGTAACCTAAGCACAGAAAAAAATGGTAGAAAGGCATCATGAAACAATTACTTCTAGTTATGATGAAGATGGTGAATTCACATAAAAAACAGAGGACAAAACCTAAAACACAAAAAACACCCCAAAATCAGAGAACCCCAGGAGATGCTAATATGTCCCCCAAAAGTGAGACTTCCCCAATGGAAATAGTGCTGCGATCAGCGCAAGAAAACACAGAATTTTTGATAGTTGAACTGACGAAAATAATAGAAAATAATAATAATGAAAGAAGAGAGTTGATGATACAAATAGAAAATTTGACTCAAAGGATGTTTGAGATAGAGATGGCAAACATTGAGAAAGACAAACACATTGAAGAGATTACACAAGATACCAGTATAAGGCTAACAGAGCAGAGAAATGTATTTCAAAAACAAATTGAAAAGTTAGTGGAAGTGAACAAAGAGATTAAAGCACAGAGTGAGAAGTTACAACAACTGATGACTTAGATGCATGAAGAAAATGTTAGCCTGAGGGAAGAGAAAATCTCAAAACAACTTGAGATTGATAATCTCAAGGATGAAATTCGATTGATATCATTAACGAATGAAGAAAATTGAGATGAAGAGAAAGGAAATGATAAGGTAATACAAAATATGATAATGCAAGAACCAGACAAAGTGATTGGAAGTAATCCAGTAAAGGAAACACAGAGTGAAATGTATAAAAACTGTGAAACAGAAGATGAATTTGTAGAAAAATTGTTTATAAATATAACTAAACAAGTAAAAGAAAACTGTAAAAACTCAGGTGAGATGAAACCAATATACAAAGAAACAATATTGTCAGATGAAGAAGACAATGATATGCTGGCATGTAAAGTGATACTCCCAAAATTCACAGGAAGAGTAGATAGCTACTCACTGACATTTAAGGAATGGATCCAAATGTTTGAGATGAGCATGAAGGGAAGAAAAGTAATACAAAAGCAAGCTGCACCAAGATTCCCTTTATATTTGGGGGGCGCAGCATATCAACATTATTTAGTATTGGATTTGGAAACAAAAACAGGCTATAAGAAATTAATAGGATAATATCAAAGGTACTATGATGATGAGAGCTTTAAGAGTCAATATCATATGTTACTAAACAGTATGAAAATGAATATGAGGGAAGATTTATGGAATTATATGTCGCAAGTGGAGAGACTATTGAAGTTAAGTTCCAGAGAGAGCACATATTCAAAATATGATTTGTTTTCCTATATTTCCAAATGATTGCCAGAACCAATTCGACAACAGTTTGAAATAAAATGTGATGCAGATGATTCTTTAGAAAGAATGATAAGAAAAGGATTGAGGATACAGGTTACTATGGAAAACAATGCTCAGATTAACGAAAAGTCAATAATAATAAAGACAATGATACTGTCAACAATAAATGGTACTAATAAAATAAAGAAAGATGAAATCAGAAAACCAAAGGACAAGATCATTAGAATAAAGTTAAAAGATGGGACAATAAAGTGAATAAGCAGAAAGGATTTGAAATGTCAAACATGTGGAAAGAAGTGTCATACAAAGAAATACTGCAGATGACAAATTAATTTTATTGAGGAGGAGGAGGCATATTTTGATGACGAAGATTTGTTGGACGATGAGGAAGAGCCTGAACAAATAAAAGAGATGGAGAATAATGATACTTTAAACTGAAGGAAGTGCCACCTCCAGTAAACCTTGCACCCATTCTAATTGTAACAGATCTAATCAAAACAAATACAATCACAGTTGTAATAAATGGTGTAATGGTCAAAGCAACCATAGATACGGGAGCAGTAATATCAATAATCACTGATGAATGTGCAGCAAAGATATGATTTGATAGAAGAGAGTTACAAAGTGAAAAAAGCAGACTAATAAATGCATTGGGAGACTATATTGATGTAAAAGGAAAACTAATAGAAATACTGATACGAATAGCTAATACCACATTTTCACAGATGTTTACAGTTATTGATACAGAAAAAAATTCACTACCTTATGAAGTTATATTGGCTAATGATTTCTTAATGGATAACAAGTGTATTATTGACTATACGAACAAAACTATATCAGTACAAGAAGAAGCAATTACAACTTGCAAAGAAGAAGAAGACACAAAAGTAATAAAATTTCAATTAAGTGAGGATATAAGGATTATACCAAATAATTGGAAAATGCGTCAAATACAAACAGAGGATCAAGTTATGATTTATGATCAGAAAGGAATTAACACAAAAAAGTTGTCAATTCCCTCAAGTTTGTGTATACTGAAGGAAGGTACTGGAACTATCCCAATACTGAATGCGACAAACCATGTGGTCAATATAAGAAAGGATACCTTGAAACTGAAAGGGAAGATAGTCAAAACTGGAAAAACAACAGTAAATAAAATGATCAATATAGTGGAAGCGGATAAAGAATATCTGATACTGGAAGTAAATGAGGAAGACTATCAGCAGTTAAGTTCCAAAGAGAGAGCAGAATTAATAAGAATACTACAGAAGCACGCTAAAATATTAAATTTTGGTGAGATAAGCAGGGGGAAAGCAGTAGGAGAGACGCACAAGATCATAACAACTATGGAAGAACTGATAAGATTGCTGTGCAGAAGAGTTTCAGAAAATTTGATAGAAAATTATAATATGATTCTGAATGAGGTGATAGATAATAAGATAATAAGACTGAGTGAGAGTCCATATGCTGCGCCAACTGTCTTTGTTAAGCAGGGAAATAAATACAGGTTGTGCATAGATTTTCATAAATTAAATGATATCACAAAGAAAGACGCATATCCACTTCCAAGAATAGAGGATATAATATATGAGGCCAGTAAAAATAAATACTATACCTGTATAGATTTGTGTAAGGCTTACTGGCAGGTGCTGATGGAGCCTAGGGACATTGAGAAGACAGCATTTATAACGCAGTATGGTTTATTTGAATGGATGTACATGGCTTTTGAATTGTGTAACACACCAGCCACCTTTCAGAGATCCATAACAAAAGTTCTTAAGCATAATAACAAGAAGGTCGAAAAAGGAATAAGTGGTTATATAGACAATATCTTAATAGCAAGTGACGTGATTGATGAGCATTTGGATAAATTAAATATAATGTTGAAAATTTTGTATAATGTGGGGTTATGCGTCAACGGGAAGAAATGTGAAATTTTGAAAGAACAGGTGGTGTTTCTAGGAAGACAAATGCAAAAAGGCAAAATAAGAATGAAGAACAACGCAAAAGACATGATACAGAATATTAGCTGTCTGAAAACAAAAAAAGATCAACAAAGGATAATGGGGTTTATAAATTACAACGGATTGTTTATAGGAAATGTAGCTCACAAAACAAGTAAAATGATGGCGTAACTCAAGAAGAATAAAATTTTTGGGTGGACATGCAAAGAACAGGAGCAGTTGGATAACATAAAAAATGAGTTAAGCAAAATGCCATCATTAAACACACCAGAGTATGATAAGGAATTTATTTTGGACTGCAACACGAGTAATGTTGCCATAGGAGCTTGCTTTGGGTCAAGTGAAAGATGGCAAAGAAGTGCTGATACAATTTTTTAGGCAGAAGTTGAAGCAAAGTGAGGAGAATTATGGATCAATGAAACTGGAAATGTTGTCATTAGTGGAAAGTATTAAGAAATTTCAGTGCTTTTAATTAGGACAAACATTTAAAGTAAGGACAGATAATAGTGGGTTGGCATGGCTAAAAAAGTTTTTGGGCAATAAATCGTCAATAGTATCAAGATGGATTGAATATCTTAATGAGTTTAATTTCACAATAGAGCACTGGAAAGGGACATTACACAAAAATGCAGATTTTTGGAATGCATTACCAGAGTATCAAAGAGATATTGAAAAAGTTGATGGTGATAAGAAAATATTTCAATTTTTGCCACATAGTGAGTATACTGAATTGCCTGAGATTAATGCAGATAAAAAAGGGAATACAATAATGCTGATAACAATCAAAGAAGAGATAACTGAGAATGATATATTTGAAAAACAAAAAACAGATATTATTCTTAGAGAAATACGAGAAAAAGTGTGTAATGAAAATTAGATACTGGGAAAAGAAGCTAACAGTTATTTTCAAAGATATAAATGGAAAGTGAACAGTAACAGACTCCTATATGTAGAAGGAAAGACATTAAGGATATTGATCCCTGAATATTATAAAAGGGAACTGGTCAGAAAAGTGCATGAAAATGGACATATTGGAATAATCCAAACAGAGAAAACTTTTAATGCCCGGTTCATAACAACAAGCATTAGGAAAACAGTTGAGGATATTATTAATAAGTGTACTACATGTCTAATAAATAACAAAAGCCATTTCCCAGTACAAACGGCACCACTTGAGAAAATAATTGCAACTACACCCAATGAAATTGTACACGTGGATCTAGAAAAATTATCACAAGATGATGAGGGGTATCAATATATATTAGTGTTAGTGCATAATTTCACAAAATACGCTCATATGATCCCATTAGATTCCATGACAGCAAAGATAGTAACTGAAAAAATTATGAAAGAATGGATTTTAAAGTTTGGACTGATGCAAACAATAGTATCTGATAGAGGAGTGCAGTTCGAAAGTAAATTATTTGAAGAAATGGCTAAGTTGATGGAAATGTTGGGGATAATTGCAGCACACCACCCTAGTTCTAAGAATCAAAATAGAGCATGTGTTTATGAAAAATATCTATATAAATACAATTTAAATGGAATAACATTTCCAATAACAATACATGGAATTGAAAAATATATTAAACAAAATGGAATAAAAGTTAATTTTAATGCCCTAAAAATTTGGGGGGAATGTTCGACTTTGTATAATGTATTACATATTTATTATTCTAATCAAAATGCAATTGATTTGGGAGTGTATGAAAATCATTTTGTTCTAATAAAAAACTTGAAATGTGTACTATACAAGGATTTAAGTAAAGATAAACTATACTTTTGTAAGAAGTGTTTGTTAAAATGTAGAAAAAAGTCAACTTTTGAAAATCACATTAGATTATGTAAAAATGAAGGCACAACACAATTATATTTTTTAAAAGAAGATCAAATTAAATATAAAAATTATCATTATAAAATAGATGTTCCATTTCAAATTTATGCGGATTTTGAATGTTATAATGAAAAGGTCAAGAGTAAATGTTATTTATCTGATGTTGATAAAACTACAATTTTATGTAATCAAGTGCACTTAAGTTAGGTATAGGGGTTTTTCTCTTGATTAGCCGACTAGCATTTCTAACTACATGTATTAGATAATTAACCTTCAGCAAATGGTTGGATAACCAAACCTTAGGGATTATATTAATATATTTTCAGATCCAAATTAAGGGACCTATAATCGACCGATAATGACCTTACATGTAGTAATCATAAATGTAAGTTAGGAAGTTGTTTGATATTTGTTTATTTAATAAAGCCAATATATTTCAGTAATGGCAACATGTAATATTGAATGAACAACTAGTGACAGTTTCCGGTTGCAAATAGATATAACACTTTCACACAATAGAGATTAAGTCAAGTAGTGTCATGCCTTGAGTAAGCACCAAGCTAATGTAGGGTACACATAAGCTATCTTGATTGAGCTGAGAAGTGGCACTCAAGCATTGGTGGAAGGAACTGTGAAATTGGATGTGGAGATCCGCTTTGGGCAGATGCCCACTGAAAGATTGATGCAGAGGTTACCACTTTGGTTCATCACCTAAAGAGTGAATAGTTAATTATGGTTACATAATGTAATAGAAGAAACTAAGCAAGCAGTAACATTTAGTAAATCCTTACCCGCGATAACACAGCTAATGTTACAAGGTAACAGTAGATAAACAGTGACAACGCCTGGTAGAGGATATTACATGGCGACCATGACAGCCAAGAACAGCAAACCTACAGAAGAAACATTCAGTTAAACCCCCTGCAAAACAACAGGATAAGCTATAAGTGAAAGTACGAAAGCAACTAACTGTTTACACAAACCAACTACTAATGAGAGGCAGAGAGATACCCTGAACCAAACAAATGCACTTCACAGAGATCCTGGAATTGCAACCTGGAGATGAGAAAGCCACTATGAGCCAGAAGAAAAATGACAAAAACCAGAAAAGGAAGCGCAAAGAAAACTGCAACAAAAGCAGTCACCCCCAGAACCATTTGATCATCACCATACTTTGGTGAAAATTCAGCAACAGATGCCACAGATACTGAACTACAATCTTTTAGTTCACCCCCAGAGACGAACCCCACAGATACAAATCCACTAGACATAATGATGTTGTTAAGAAAGAGTCAAGAGAATGAGGAAACTTTAAGGCAGCAAGTAGAACAATTGACTGAGAAGGTCAAAGAAATGGAATGCCAAAACGAATTGATATTGAGTGAAATCAGGGTAAACATGGAAATGCAATTAGAAGAACAAAACCAGTTATTTCAAAATGAAATCAAAATCTTGACTCACCAATTACCAGAGTCCAACAAAAGGTTTCTAGAAGAAAACCAGTGATGGCAAGAAAAAAACCAGGAGCTGGAGAGAATAAACAGACAACTAATCGAAGACAACTACCTACAAGCAGGAGAGTTAGAACAACTCAAAGATAAGCTGAGACTGTTATGCTTAACAGAAGAGGAGAGCAGAAACGACATGCAATCTCATGAAATCGAATTCTAAGCTAGAAAAGACAGTGAGCTACAGGCACCACAGAGGTCAAGCTGAAAGGAAGTAGCATTTGAAGAATCAGACGAAGACTCTGACGATGAAAAACAAAAAATAATAAACAAAATCAAGAAAGCAGTGACCACACAACTGCAGGAGGAGGACATATGAACAAATAATAGGAAACTGAAATATGAGAATTCAATTCTACTGCAATTAGCAGTCAATGATACAATTCCATGCAAAGTGACACTACCCAAATTCAATGGGAAAGTAGATGGTTATAACCCCACATTTGCTGAGTGGCTCCAAATGTTTGAACTGACAATGGCGGAAAGGAAAGTGAGCCAACAAGCAGCAGCAGCAAGACTCCCACTATATCTAACTGGAGCAGCATCTCAACACTATCTGTTACTGGATGCAGAGACAAAAAGGGACTATCAACTACTAATAGGAGACTTCATTAACTACTACGAAAATGAAAGTTTCAAGAACCAATACCAAATTTTTTGAATGCGACAAAAATGAGGAAAACAGATGATATCTGAAACTACATGCAACAGGTCAAGCGGCTCCTGATGATCAGTTCCAGGGGAAATACTTATTCGAAATACGACTTATTCTCACATATCTGCAAAGGAATGCCAGAAAGCATCAAAACGCAATTCGAGACTAAATGCGACGTTGACGACAAACTTGAGAGAATGATTTGGAAAGCTGTTGACATACAAACAACGCTCGGATATACGAGAAAGCCACATGGTACAGAGATGCACCAACATGGAAAAGTAATTTCAAGTTGCGTACTCCCAACAAAAATTATCCTGAAGTAAAACAAGAGAAAGTAATAAAAGTCAAGGGAAAGGATGGAAAAATGCGGAAATTGAAAGAAAAGGACGTTAAATGCTATGGCTGTGGACAGAAAGGCCATAAAAAACCAGACTGCCCAAAGCAGATAAACTTCATAGGTGATGAAGAAGCATACTATGATGAGGAGGACATATTACAAACAGAAGATGAAATGGATGAAGCAACACCAACTGACGAGGAGTTGGAAAACTAAGTAGAGCACTGACTCATAACAACCGTGCAGCAATAATGATCCTAACAAACCTCGACATGATGAATACAATAACAATAGCCATTAATGGAGTGATGACAAAGGCGACAATCAATACCGGAGCAGCAACATCTATAATCACTGATGAATGAGCTACAAAATTAGGATTTCAACGAGAAGACATGAAGAATTGTAACAAAAGACTAATTAACGCGTCAGGGGACTACATTGATACAAAGGGAATGATAGACGTTGCACAAATGAGAATTGCGAACACGACGTTCAAACAACCTTTGGTGGTGGTCAACACACACAATAATGCATTACCATACAAAGTCATATTGGGAAATGATTTTCTGATAAAAAACGGTTGTGTTATCAACTACATGAACAAGACAATAAAGGTAAGAGAAGAAGAAATGGAAATCAAAGAGGAACAGGAGAAACAGAAAACGATCATGTTTCAACTACAAGAAGATATTCATCTACAGCCGCATCAATGGAAGATGCACACAATTGAAACAGAAGCAAACATCACAGCCAACATAATGCTATATGACAATAAAGGCATCAACACCAAACGAGTTTCAATGCCGTCTAGCATTTGTACGATAAAAAATGGCAGAGGAAGGGTACCAATACTCAACGCTACGAACTGGAACGTGAACCTGAAAAGATCTCAGATAAGAATATACGGAAAATACATCAGAACTAACATCAGACTCATCTGGAAGGCAATGGAAGATGATGATGGAGCAAGTAATTTGCATGGTCGATTCGAGGACTTGCAAAGGAAAGCGGATAGTACTCCACATGGCTGACTCGAGAGCGAGTGGACAAACACCATCAAAGTCACGAGTACTCCCAAAAGCTGATTCAAGGGCATTGGGACGAAAGCAGAAGAGGAAGATACACATAGGATACCAGAGATAAATGACAAAGACTATCAACATCTAGAAGAGCGAGACATCACGAAATTAAGAACACTTTTAGAAAAGCATAAATGTATATTCAACTATGGGGAGATAAGTGTTGGTCAAGCTGTAGGCGAAAAACACAAAATCGTGACTACAACAGATAAACTGATCAAGCTGCCAGTCAGAAGAGTACCTGAGCAGCTAAAGGAAGAATACAACCAGATACTAGAAGAACTAATCAACAATAACATTATCTGACCAAGCGAAAGCCCGTACGCAGCACCTACTGTGTTTGTGAAGCAGGGAAACAAGTACAGACTATGCATTGATTTCTGCAAACTCAATGAAGTGACAAAGAAAGATTTGTACCCTCTACCATGAATAGAGGATATGCTTTATGAAGCCAGCAAACATAGAGTAAAGCTTATTGGCAAGTGAAAATGGAGGAGGAAGACATAGAGAAAACAGCATTCATAACTCCATACTGACTGAACAAATGGATTTATATGGTGTTCAGACTCTGCAATGTGCCAGCAACATTCCAGAGATATAATGAAGTTACTTAAGAACAAGACACATTGAATGGAAGAAGGAGTCGACGCCTATATAGACAACATTATAGTCACAAGTGACACAGTCCAAGAACACCTGGAAAAACTGGAAAGACCACTAACAATCTTAGAGAACGTGGGACTCTGGATCAATGGAAACAAATGCGACATCCTCAAAGAGAAAATAGTGTTCCTTGGAAGAACGATAGAAAAAGGAAGGATCTGCATGAAGGATAATGCCCAAGAAATGATCTGTAAAATAGAGAAGCCAAACAACAAAAAGGATATCCAGAGAATCATGGGATTTTTCAATTATTATGGAACCTTCATACCAAACATAGCTGGAAAAATGGCAAAGATGACTTGATTAATGAGGAAGGCAGTTCCATTTGTATGGACATGGGAAGAACAGGAGGAACTCGATAACATAAAGAAAGAACTCGCGAAATTACCCTCCCTCAATACACCTGACTACAACGAACAATTTATATTAGATTGTGATGCAAGCAAGCTGGCAATTGGAGCAACATTGGGCCAAATGAGAAAC
>CABFPE010000312.1:462600-472644 GCA_900660155.1 Hofstenia miamia
TCAGCCTATACCTTGTTTGTCTCTCTGATCCCATCCTACTCAGGTATGCTGTCTTTTTTTCACTTTCAGTTCTTATCTTCCTTAACTCCTTAGTGACCTCCAGTATTGACCCTCTAGGTTGTGCTTCTACATATTCCTTTAGCCCTAGTGCTTCTGCTTCTACAGTTTCCTCCACACTTAGCAGTCCTTTCCCTCCCTTATGCCTTGCCATGTACAGCCTATCTAAATCTCCATTTAAGTTGAATGCTCTCTCTGCTGCTAGTATCTTCCTTGTTTCCCTGTCTAATTCCATCAGTTCATTCATGTTCCACCTAACTATTCCTGCTGAATATCTCAACACTGGTATTGCCCTTGTATTAATTGCTTTTATACTATTCTGCCCATTCAATGCTGACTTCTGTAGTGCCTTCCTTACTCTCCTCTTGTATTCTTTCCTTAGCCTAATCTTCATTTCCTCATCATTTGTTCTGTCCTTCTCTATTACTCCTAAGCATTTGTACCCCTCTTTGACTTCCTCAATCTTATCCCCACTGCTTGTCCTCAAACCATCCCCATCCACACACTTGCCCCTAGTTATTGTCACAGCTGCACAGTTTCCAAATCCAAACTCCAACCCTGAACCTCTGCTTGCCTTCTCCAATGTCTCAACTTGCTTCTGCAACATCTTCTTTTTACTAGCATACATCTTCAGGTCATCCATGTACAATAGGTGACTCACTGCTCTACCATTCTTCTCCAGCTTGTACCCTATGCCTGTCTCCTTTAACATTTCTGTGATAGAGATTAAGCAAACTACAAACAGTAGTGGTGCTAAGCTGTCTCCCTTGAGTATGCCTCACCTAAATCTCTATCCAGTCTGCCATTTTCCCATTTCCCTCTCTAGAAACTCAACCCATTTCCATGAAACTCCATTGGTCTCTAGCATTCTCAATACCCACCTATGTGATATGCTGCCATATGCCTTCCTGTAGTCTATCCATGCCATTGCTAAGTTTGTCTTCCTTCTTCTACAATCCTCCACTACTGCCTGGTTTATTAACAACTGATATTTGCATCCTCTTGTCTTCATCCTACATCCTTTCTTCTCCTCTGGTATCAACTTGTTCTGTTCTAAGTAACATGCCAGCCTACTTGAAATCACAGAAGTTAGCAATTTCCAAGTTGTTGGCAGACATGTTATTGGCCAGAAGTTGCTTGCCTCACTGCCTTTCTTTGGGTCCTTCTGTATCAGAAATGTCCTTCCCACTACCATCCATTCTGGACAACCACTCACCACACACTCTTCCAATCCTACTGCTAGTCTCTCATAAACACTTGTGAACTTCTTCATCCAATAACACCTCATCTCTGCCTGGTGCCTTCCAATTCTTCATCTTCTTTAGAGCCTCTTTTATCTCTGCAGTTGTGATTACTTCTTCTTGTCTGCCCCCTTCTGCATCTGCTAACTCTCTATTGCTGGTCCCTCACTTCCCCATATATTCTCCCAGAACCTTACTGCATCTTTGCCTGCTCTAGGTGTAGCCTTTTCTCCTGCATCTAGTTCTTTGTAGAATATTCCTTCTTGGGTTTCAAACTTCATATTATCACTTGCCTGCTTTGCCCTTGCAATATATTTTCTCAGTTTCTCAGCCTCTGCAACTAATCTCTGCTTAAGCTCTTCTCTTGCAGTTTCTATAGTCTTCCCCTTACCTAACCTGCACCTATCCTGTATCAAATTACTTGTCCTGATCTTCCCTAATTGCTGCCAAATCTTTGCCACTTTATTCTCAATTCTTCTTTCCCATGCTGGCTTTTGGTCTCCCTTATCTTCTTGTTGCCTTTTCTTCTTCATGTCCATGCCTACATTCTTCAGCACTTCCCATGTGCCTGCATAAACTAAACTATTTACTTCTATGACACTCCTAACATCTATCCTCTCCAACAATTTATTGACCATTGCTGCCTCTACTGCTAGCTTGCTTTTCTTAACTCCTCTTGGAAATGGCAACCTAGTTCTTTCACCTATTTCTTCCCTCATCTTTTTGTTTCTGCATCCACTGGTTCTGCTTCTTCCACCACTTCTGACTTAAAGTCTATCACTTCGTCTTCCCTTTGCTTAGCCTGTTCAACTCTCTTTTTCCCTTTACTCTCATCCAAATGTATCTTTCACATTTGTCCTGCAAGCCTCTGCTCTGTAACTTCTAATCCTGTTCCTGCCTTCCTCCATTCTCCCAACATTCTCTTCCTGTAACCCCTCTCATCTGGCTTGCTTCTTCTGTAACACTCCAATGCTGTCCATTTGTGCCATTGTCCATTGGTCTGTGTGGATCCTATAGTGCCACTTCTTGAGTCCCAACTCCCAATTGTGGAGTCCACCTGACAAGAGATTCTTCACACCCTCTGACCATTTAAGGCCTGCTGGGGAATGAGGGCCTTTTCTTTTGGTTTCACTTTCATTGAAGTTAGGGTCAGGGACGGGCTCAAACCCAGGTCCTTGCAGTCCTAGTCTAGCCTTTTACCCTTGGCCACTAGGGCCCATTATTTCCTTCTCAACATTTGTCATTCTGCTTTCTCTCTCTAGTGACCTGGATGATTGTCTTCACCTTATTCTGGATGTTGTAGGTGTGATTTGCCAAAATGAGAGTGGCTGTGCCAATGTTGTTGAACATCTGTTGTTATTGGTAGATCTGAAATTAGTTGAGTTTGAGAATTGGTGCTAATCATTTCTATATCTAGATTCAGTAGTTGACCACAGATATTTGTATGTCTGACCAGTAATTGTTGAGGAGGACATTTGGGTGATGGCATTCTTCTCCACACTTTCTTTCTGGGGTTGCTGCATTGTAGTGTTTCTGTCTACTAATCCAGTTGTTGACAATTGGATGATGACATTCTCCTTCAAACTCTCTTCTTGCTTGTTGATTTCATTGTAACTAAATTCAGTTAATAGATTAATATCCCATATTTCATGGTCATATTTCATTTTATTTTTTACTTCTCCTTGCACCATTATTATCTTGTCTATTGTATCCTTATTCAATTTACATAAGAACTCTTCTTCAAACTCCTCTTCACATACAATGTTGAGATCATTCATGGGTGTATATGTGTTGTTATCATTTCTTTAATTGCAAATTTAGCATTTTCATCTAACTTAACTTGTTCTATATCAATAGTTGCTCTTTTAAAATTTGAAAGCATAACACCCTTCCATCATTTAACTGATAGTCATTATTTGGTAAAAATTTTGTAATTGCTGATTGCAATGCTCTTGTTGGTTTATTATTCATTGCTTTTTTGTTAATTCGCATGTTGTTTTCCAAATTGAATTGTATTGCAAAGCCCTTTCTTATCATTTTGTCCAAATAATCATTAGTGTAGAATCATCACCTAGGCTGAGATGTGCATTAATCCAAAAATATTTAGAGATCATAAACTACAGTTTCTTCCAAGCAGGGTAATATCTAACTGATTTAATGTTTGTTGTCTCATGTACACTGTATATCTTTATCTATGCCAAACTATGCTTAACATCTGTGCAGTATAAGAGTAACAGCTAACAGTCATTGTTTAGGTAACTTTATGAGAGAGACTCCAGTTTTTCATGGGCCCACTGCCTGAAGTGGTATCAGATCACCAAGAAGCCATCTGCCAAGCCATTCCAGAGTGAGGTTCCATCAACTCAGCTCATTTTCAAAGACTAATTTTATTATGTGTACCCTAACTGAGTGATAATAAAGGAAGAACACAATTTGACTTATTATCTCATTCACATAATGTGTATTTTTAATCAATGTAATTGTGCAACTAGGAAATGATACTAGCTGCTTGTAATAAAGACTAACTAACATATATAGCAGCTTCCTACCCTACATATAAAATATAGCTAAAATCATTAACCACAGACACACTAGCTGCAATGAAATAAAACGAGTTAAAACTATGTATAATCAAATGCAGCTTCCTAACCTACATAAGAAAAGATGATATACAAAAACATATACAAGGTTGTTTTTGGTCTTTTTATGGGTCTACTATGGTTAGTAATTTGGATCTAAAATAAGATAATAAATAACTAACACCCCTACTGTTGGCAATTTCACCTTATTGCAACTTTGTTACTACATGTAGTTCTGCAAAAGAGTGATAGCCAGTTAAGCATGAGGTAAAAACACTTAAACCTATACATAACTTAAATGTATTGTTTTGAAATGCCTAGCTGCACATTTGTAATAAATATGCAAACTGATAACAAAAGATAAGTGAATAATAAGGAGTTTATTCTCCATCAACTTCTCTCTCCTTGTAATACATATTTATATAAAAATTTAATAAACATATTTATCAATTAACAAGTACCTGTCACCATTTTAGATTGCCTATGTAGAAAAAGTTCTGTGTAAATGGCAGTAAGTCAAAATCAATGTGGAGCTTGATTGTTAAAGTGACAAATACTTGTTTTACAATATTATTCAAATATTCAAATGACATGACTTGGTGTTAGCTAATTCAACAAAATTGCAAAATAATAAAAATAATAAAATCACTTTATTTATCTTTGATCTTCATTTCTTTTATTTACCTTTTTGTTGGATTATTCTACATTAGCATTACTTTTTATCTCAAATTGACTACAAATATTTTATGGTAATCCCTTGCATATATGTGAAAATAAATTGTATTTAGAATACTTCTCTCTAGAACTTAATCTTAGTATCCTTTCTACTTGAGACCTATAGTTCCATAGATAATCCCTTTTATTCATTTGTAAATTAGTCATTTATCATTCATTATTGATTTTTGAAGCTTTTGTCATTGTAATAGGCTTAGTACTCTCCAATTAACTTTTTTAATTCATTTTTGTTTCAATTTTCCACATTAAAAAATGTTGATAACCACTCCTGCCAAGTACAGTGGGAATCTCACTGCTGCACAGTGTAGCATTGCTGGTAGTTGTTACTATTTATCGGCCAGACCTCACGCTTTTCTTGTTAGCAACTGGTAGTTGTAATATTTGTACATATTGTAAATATTGTATATATAAAGCTGAAAGCATTTTGTAAATAGAAAATAGTTTGAACTGTATTCTCTTTGTGTTCACTAGAATCACACCCCAGTGATTCTACACACAGTCCTGAGTTACCATTCATTCCCTCATTTTCATTGAGAATATTTGCATCCATTCACTGAATGTCAGTGAATAATTATCTATTCTGCCTGTGAATTTTAGTAATTTCACTTTACATGACCTTAATCATTTTCCCTTTCCACTAGTATGGAGTTATGAAATGTGGTTTCAGTTTTTTCATTTTATTCACATTCTCATTTTACTTGCTTTTTATTGCTCTAACTAGTCTCTTAATAAATTCCTCTTCAGAATCATCAGATTTTATTTTTTCTTTGTCATTGAATGCATTGTTACTTGAGTTCAACTTGTTTTGAACTTCTGGTTCTTCTTGGATTATTACCTCCACATTTCTCAATCCTGAGCAATAATGTTTCATCACTGTCTCTCCATTGCCATTAAGCATTACTAATCTCAATTAATCTTGTAAACTGCTGATTTCTAATTGTTTACTTTCATTTTCTTCTCTTAATTTTACATTTAATTCTTTCATCACTTATTGCCATTTTTCCTATACATTAAATAATGTTTTTAAATGCTGTTGAAATATTTCTCTCTGTTGACTAATTCTCATGTTTGTATCATTTCAAAATTCTTCTATCCATTTTTGCTTTTTGGCATTATTTATTTCTAATTCAGACATTTTCACAGACAATTGGTGCATTTGTTGTTGCATTTCTGTCATGGTTTTTATTCAGTTGGGGAATTTTCTTTGTTATCTGGTAATGATGCAGTATCTTGGGTTTGGAGGTTGCCATTGTCAGTTTTGGTTTTGTTTTATTCTTTTTTTGTGAATTAAATAACCATCTTTCTCTTCATTAGCATTGCATAGTTTTTTGTTCTTTCACAGATTATTTATTACTCTGTAGTGTTCTGCCAATTTGATTTTCTTTGCAATGCTTTTTCCATAGGGTTCAAATTAAATTCAAAACTTAGTTTCACTGATTGCTGAAATTGTAATTTGATTATAATTTGCTACTAAAGAAAAATATTTTTTTCCCAAAAAGAATCAACTATCTTAACTCTTCTTCATTTTCATTACTTTCTTGCTTCCACATATCAGGCACCTGTCACAGTCACCACCTGTTAGAAATTGACAATAATTAGCTTTTACTATTATTTTTTTTAGTTCTCTTAGTGAGATTCCAAAACATTTCTGCCATCTGATTAAAAATAATTACATTAGATATTTTAATTGTATCTTGCAACTGTATTACATTTATTTCTATCAAACTTCCATTTAGATCAATGGTAGCAGATGGCAGGGTTGAAATGCAAAGCAGAACTATGCAACCATGAATTCAACCACCAGCAGTGATCACTAGTTAGTATGCAAATGGCTGTGACTCAGTGATAGTAGTGTATGTTGTGGTGTGTGATGATCCCCTGTGTTGCTTAGCCTAAATGAATTTTTACACTGATTGCTCTCATTATTAGAAATAATAAAAGAATTAATGCAACCTTGCTGCATTCACTTATTATGTACCTACATATAAATAGTCCTAAATATGAATAACTACATGATCCTGTATACATGTGAGCAATCAATGTGGCCTGCAGAAATATGATGATCAAAGGTCCATGCTTAATTAATTTAAGCAATGATATAACTAATAGGATGCTTGTAGACACCTCTAATGTATAATAATGTTTACTATGTTTATTACCATACAGGAATTTGGATCTAAAATAGATAGTTAGCCTACTTTCAGCTATCCAGCTGTTTGATGACATTAGTTATAAAGTGACTTTAATCAATAGGAAACTATACAGAGAAAAACCACTATTCATGTACCTATCTTAAAGACACACTTTTGTAAGCAGGGTGTAACACTATTGCAGAAACTGAAAAATATTACAGAATGCTGAAGGCAGCCACATGAAGGCCAGTAAATGCACTGTGGAACTCTGAATACTACTTGTGTGCCTGAACATTTAGCTTTCTCTTCCATTACAGAATCAAATTTGATACAAAAACTGAAGATAATTCCTGAATAATTTAATTTATCATCTTTTCTTTCAATGTAAGCTGTTTTTATACTACACTTGTTCAAACAATTGTAGCATCATCCAAATCAACTAAGCTGCTAATGTCAAATCAGAAAGGGAATAAGATCAAAGAAGAATTATGATTAGAAATATTGTAAAATTATACAATCAGTTTAGATTAATTTGTTATGCAACCAAGTAAAAATAAGTTTCAACTATGAGAGATTAGTATCTGTTAATAATAATACTTTTCACAAAACTGAGGGGGCAAAGTTGCTTTCATTATTTTTAGCCGCCATATTAGCACTGAGGGGGCAAATATTTGAAATCAACAGGTACTCGCCAAAAAATACTATAAATAGATTCAACTCACTGTAAGCAATTGATAAAAAATTTTTTTGGAATTTCTTACATTGTTCTATTGATATGGTTTGATTATTTAATACAATCTCAAGCTAAATGAGTTGTGTTTAGTAGCAGTCTGGATCCATCACAAGATTGATTCTAGGGTCTTTGTGCCAGATCATTCATGAAAGTGCACTTTTGTTAGGTATAGGGGTTTTTCTCACGTTTAGTTGACTATCAATCATCTAGTACATGAATTAATTATAATAGATTCTACAGTTGGATGACCAAAACAAACCAAGGATATCTGTAATATTTCAGATCCAAATTAATGAATATAATGTTACCAATAAAGTGACTGACTGAGCATGTATTAATTATTAAATGTAGGTTAGGAAGCTGCCAGTTATTAAACTAATTAATAAAGCCAATATATTTTGGTAATGGCTACATGTAATATTAATAAAGCAGCTAGTAACAAGTCTGGTTGCATATTCATGAAACACTTTTACAAAATAGAGACTAAGTCAAGTTGTGTCTTGTCTTGAGTATACATCAAGCTAGGATAGGGTACACATAAGTTATATTGCTGGGCTGAGAGGTGGAACTCAACCAATTGGATCCTCAGTGAACAATTGAAACTGGATGTGAAGATCAGCTTTGGGCAGATGCCCATTATTGATTATTGGAGAAAGTGCCTTATGGCTTTGTCACCTAAATAGTGAATAGTCAATTCTAGTTATGTTGTATTAACAGAGATGCACAATAGCTAAACAGTATCTAGTTAGTAAATCCCTAACTGCAAATATACAACCAATGTTATAAAGTAACAAAGGACAAACAGTAATAATGTCTGGTAGAGGATGATACACAATCAGCATGTACCTGTTTCTCATTGATGTCTCTTTTTTCAATGCAAAACTCATCTGCTGATATCTACATGTTATTAATTCAGCTGAGTGTTTCAGTTGATATTTTTTGTCTAATGCTTTTGCCAACAGGCACTATTACCATATTATCACTTATCTTACAAAAAGTAGAAAATTGATATAAAAGCATAATCAAAATTAATCAACTTAAGTCATAAAAAGTATTAAATTTCTTTTCTTTTCTTTTCTATCACCATCTTGCTGATTTTGCCACAAAATGCTTCTGTTTCCTTGGCTTTGATGTCTTGGTAATGTTGCTCCTTTATGCATTTGATTTATGTGTGCACTATTTTGTTGTGTTCTGTAATGCTTTCCTGCATTTCAAGTTGTAATTGGGATTTGATCAATTTGTGGTTGCTCACAAATTGTTTTTCAACAGGGTAATTTTGATATGCAACCTCTTCTTGGTATTCCACAGCTCTCTGATGTTGATTGATGTCATTAACATTGTTGGTGACTGTTGGGGTAGTTGGGATGTGAAGGTTATTTCCTCAGATGACAGCACCATTAATTTGGGGGTTTACTGCTCTGAATATGCATTATGGCATCTAGCTGGTACTGAGGTTGGGTGCTTCCTGGTTTGTTTTGCAATATGCAGTTATTCCTTTTTTGATTCCTCAAATTAATGCTGTGAGTTTTCACTGTAGCATAATCAGCATCAATCTGCATAAAAAGGAAAATAAATTATTTATTTATTAAAAGCTTTGATTATGCTTTTATATCAAATATAAGCTTTTGTTAAAATAAGTTATATTACAGAAAAAGTGCCTTTTGGTGGAAGGAGGATCAACTGAAAATGCTTAACTAATTAATAACACCTTTTTAAAAGTTAATGAACAAGTTCATATGTACAGAAACAATATACAATGAGAAATCAGATACATATTGTGTTTGTAAAGTGTAATATAAATTTACTGTGAGAAAAGGACCAAGTTGATGATATTGAAGCATTCACAATTATCTTTACTTTGTATCAGGTTAAATTATTTCATAAATGAAAGCTAAACATTCAGGCACACAAGTAGCTATTCAGGGACTCTCACCATACAATTATATGCCAGTTGGGAGGAATCATTAATATTTGGCAATCCATATCAGCTTTACCATCAACTTTATCCTTGCACTCTGTTTAGAGAAAGTGTGTACTTAGGTTAGGGATACAAATAGGAGTTTTTAACTTTGGTTAGCTTTCCTATCTAGTTGACACACAGTAATAAGAAATGCCAATAAACAGCAGGAGAGCTGAATAAAAGTTAATCTATTGTTTAAGATCCAAACTCTCTTATGTCATAATTTAACATGAGTGACCATCCTTGATAGCATTTATTTCAATGTTACTCATTCATCAACAACGCTATTTGGTAAACCATTAGTCCACTATCATAGATAAATGATTATATCTTTAATATAAATTTTACAGTGTGTATGATTAATCACAAGGAGTTTAGGTAATAAGTTTCTGCACAAGATTTTGCTGATTCAAACAGCACTAGGCCAATGCCAAGCAGGTGATAATGAATTAATGTTATTTACTGTGTCAGTTTGTGGTTTCCCAATAAATGTGATATACATGACTTGTTTTCTCACTTTGATTATTACACAGAAAGAGTAAACCATTTAATGATTTATAATTAAACAATGTATAGTTAATCATTCAAATTTCAATTATCCATTCTT